>RJWK010051315.1:0-15991 GCA_004363435.1 Platanista minor | reverse complement strand
ACAGCTTACCCCTCCCCCTCCCCATATCCTCAAGTCCATTCTCTAGTAGGTCTGTGTCTTTATTCCCATCTTGCCCCTAGGTTCTTCACGACATTTCTTTTTTTTTCTTAGATTCCATATATATGTGTTAGCATATGGTATTTGTCTTTCTCTTTCTGACTTACTTCACTCTGTATGACAGACTCTACAAATAACTCCATTTCGTTTCTTTTTATGGCTGAGTAATATTCCTAAGGGCTTAATTTCTGACTTGAAGGCTCATCCCCTGCCGCCCACCCAAATACAATCTCTAGAGCTTTGGAACCTTCGAGGCCATCCCTTCTGTAAAGAACTGTTTACATTTTTGAGGCTAGTGTGTTTCCTTCAGGGAGAGACAAGGGCGGTGGCATTCATTATGGCAGAGAAGGGGTATCCTCCCAGTTCAGTGATGAGTGGTAGCCTCCTCTTAGGGATTCCCAGGCCGTGGGGAGCATCTTCCCAGAGTCCTTGCACAGCTGAGGAAACAAGGTCTGTCAACCCATAAAAAAATAGTTCACAGCAAACTTTGTGGGATAGGAAAACCAAAGGCGCTTCTTTCATGGGCCAGGACCTTATGGCTTGACTAGAAACGTAAAAGTCTCCTCATGATACTAGCTTCTCATTATGCATTCCCCATAATACTTCTCACTATGCATACATGTACCAGCTTCACATTTTTGCCATTTTACATTTAATACTTGTGCTACTCTTTACTTACTATTGCTGTGAATAAACTCATTTTGAAATTCTAAAAAATAGTTAACTTTGTCCTAAATAACTAGTGCTTATGAAATCACAGGTTCTATGTGCTGTATTTTTTAAAATGTATGTAAAATACAAGTAAAATTTCAAAAAAGTTAATTTTCATGTCACTTAAAATCTTCTCAAGTACCAGTTTGGGTAACACTATCATAATGTATTTATTAAAAACTTTTTTGATTATAAATTTAAGAAATGTGTTTTCCTGAGCTGCCTTAGTTCCTCTGTGGTGGCTAGTGATGGGAGCACATATAGGAAGGAAATATGGATACCAGTGTGATGCTGTCAGGATGGAATGTGGGGTCTCAAGGTAAGTCTTGTTGGCTTCCCACCAGTAGAAGCCCTTTCTGGAGTTGGAGGTCCTCTCTCATTGGATGATGACTCTTGTGCTCCTGATTCTCATGGCCACCCCTACCACAACTCCCAGCTTATTCCTGTAATTGGGGGATTCTGCCATAGTTGAACTGGTCCAAGGAGATCATCCTTGATTTTTCTGACTTTAAGTGAAAAACCACAACTTTTCACATTATCTGGAAGAACACACAAATTGGTGTTTCTAGGTACTGGGGCTGCCAGATAGCCAGTTTTACATTTTCTGTATTTTTATGAAATTTTGGCCTACTTTTGACTATATTATTTCAGGCCTGCCTAGCAGAACTCATGCATAAATAGACAGCAAGGCTTGTTTTTGCCTGAATTACTATGGTGATTGCAAAACCTTTTCTCAGCTTTGGCTGGAAAGACAGGGTAAGAAAGGGAGGTTTGGAGTCAGTCCTGAGTAAATCCCTGTACTTTTTTCCATTCCTCAGACTCCCTCTGGCAGGATCCTCACCTTTGGTTTCTTTACCTGTGCTAGCCAACTTGCTTACAAACAGACAGAGCAGCTTCTGGGAGTGAAGTCTTTTAAAAAAGCTTTTAGAAGCAAAAATAGCCTGTTTCTTTTCTATGTGAACCCAGATTAATAGTTGATCTCTCTCTTTTTTTTCCATTTGCAAAGTTCAGTTGCACCTTTTTCAACAAATGTGGTCTGAACGAGCACAGCTGGCAGTGGCCTAGAATTGTCACATATGGAAAATAAACTGGAAAGGAAGTTCACTTAAGAAATGGAGAAGAAGCAGTGAGCAGTTCATTTTAGGACCATAATTGGCTAATGTTCCTTCCTGATGTGTGGCAGCAAGTTTTACTGTTGTACAGCAAAATCCACTGATACATTTCCCAGGAGATTTCAGAGAGCTATTCCATGAGTGCCTTGCCAGCTACAATGCACACTGAGGTTGGCTGTTGAAGAAAGCCCAAGGTTTTGTACGGTAAGATTAAGTAAAGAACTAAGATTTTCTGTGAGCTAAACAAGGGGAGACTTTCCTTTTGGAGCAAGTGCATTTTAACGGCAGAAGAGGAAGAACAACCTTGCGCGTTTATTTTTTCAACAGTAACACTGAAAAGATTCAAATCAGCTAAAAAGTGTTTGCCTTCCATTTGCATTTAGCTTTGTCTGTGCTGCTCTGTGAATTGGCCACATCCCCTGCATCACTTTTGTGCACTGATTTCATAGCCTGATGCTCTGGGATAACACTGCTTTCAGAGAAGTGGAGAGATTGAATTTTTAATTCCGTATACAGCAGGAGCCTAATTCAGAAGGGGATGATGCTCTCCCTCCACACCTTGACCTGCTGACCATAGTTGAAATGAAGTTGGCAGCCTCTGTGGTCCTGCATTAGAATCTTAGCCTCCGTCTTGGAGTACCTCATGTGTACAGCATGCTGCTCCTTCTGTGGGTTCTGAATCATTACATCATGTAAAACAGTCCTTAGAACAGTCTGAAACAGTGAACACTATTATCCTTTTTTTTTTTAAACAAGGAAATAAACATGGATATGTTAAGCAACTTGCTCAAAGTATCACAGATTGGAAATACCTGCCTCTGAAACATTTTCCTTCCACACTGTTGCAAGCGTTGGTGGTGGAGTTCAAAGTACCACTGACCCCCAAATGTCTCTCTTCATGTGCAAACTGACCAGAAACTCTCCTTTAATCAAAAGAAAGGCTTTGTCCAAAATGAAAACAGATTCATAGATACAGTACAGAGAACAAATGAGTGGTTGCCGGAAGGGAGGGTAGTGGGGGCAAAATAGGTGATAAGGATTAAGCGGTACAAACTCCAGTTATATAATAAATAAGTCATGGGTATGTAATATACAACATAAAGAATACGTAATACAGCATACAATAATACTGTAATAACTTTCTGTACAGGAACAGATGGTTACTAGACTTACAGTGGTGATCCTTTCATAATGTACGCAAATGTCAAACCATTATGTAGTATACCTGAAATGAACCTAATATTGTATGTCAACTATATTTCAGTTAAAAAAGTGAGACATTGTGTGAGGGGAAGGTGGTATATGGGAACTCTCTGAGCTATCTGCTCATTTTTTTCCTGTAAATCTAAAACTGTTTCAAAAAATAATTTTTTTAATTGAAGTATAGTTCATTTACAATGTTGTGTTAATTTCAGGTGTACAGTAAAGTGATTCACTTATACATCTATATATAGTCTTTTTCAGATTCTTTTCCCTTATAGGTTATTATAAAATATTGAATACAGTTCTCTGTGCTAGACAGTAGATCCTTGTTGTTTATCTATTTTATATATTGTAGTGTGTATATGCTAATCCCAAACTCCTAATATATCCCTCCCCTCCCCTTTCTCTTTGGTAACCATAAGTTTGTTTTCTATGTCTGCGAGTCTGTTTCTGTTTGTAGATAAGTTCATTTGTATCATGTTTTTTTTAGATTCCACATATAAGTGATATCACACGATATTCATCTTTGTCTGTTGTACTTCACTTACTATGATATTCTCTAGGTCCATCCATGTTGCCGCAAATTGTAATATTTCATTCTTTTTTAATGGCTGAATAATATTCCATTGTATATATATACCACATCTTCTTTTTTTTTTTTTTTTTTTTACTGGTTTTAGCCTCTTCATGACCAAAATTTCTGTCTCACGGCAATTCAAAGAATCAAAAAGTCTGATCTAGGGATGGGGGACTTCCTCACACGTGGAAGATTCTAAGAGGACAGGGCTGTGATTGCCTAACCAACATCAGTCTCAATAAAAGACAGCTTGAAAATGAACTGATTATAGTGACAGTGCAGTGATTATAAGTCACCAAATATTTCCTGTGTGCCATAACTCCAGTAGTCATTCCACACAGGACCCGTGGAAGAATCCAAGCAGTATTAAAGGCTGCTTATTACTTCAAGCCAGTGGCATCTCAGGAGACCATGTATCTTCAAGGCCTTCACAAAAATGTATCCAAGACACTCAAACAGCAAGTCTCCTCAAATAAGCTTCCCAAGCAGCTCTTCTGTACATCTCAGCTGCTTCCAGACGATTAGCTGATGTTGTTATGCCCCGGCCCACAATGATGATATCAGAACCTCGTTTGCCAGTCACTTCTTGTGGGCTGTTGTATTGCTGGCCAAGATTATCACCTCCTGCTTCTAACTGAACTCCTGGAGTCAAGTGAAGAAATTCTGGTTTCATGCTTACTCGGGAGCCAGAAATAAAAACAACCACAAATTCAGAATGCTCTTCAGCCATTCTCACCGCTGCTTCAGTATAGCTCCCAGTGGCCAAGGAGCCAGCAGAGCTCATTTCTGCAATGAGTAAGCATGCCCGGTGCAGGGGCAGGCCTACTTCTCCCAGGCCTTTCACAACTCCTGAGCCTGGAACCACATGAGCACTTACTAGATCTGCCCAAGAAGCTATTTTAAAGACATCACCTTCATACTGCTTTTTTACTTTGTTCCCTATATCTGCAAATTTCCGGTCTTCAAATATTAGAAACTCATGGCGTTTTGCCAGAATGGTTAACTCCTTCATCACATCCAGAGTAAAATCATTCAAAATATCTACAGGAGTCTTGAGCATGCAGATTCTGGGTCCTAAAGCATCTGCTAGCTGCGACAGCTCTCTAGACTCTGAAATATGAGCAGACAGGCACAGATTGGTCTCCTTCTTTTGCATAAGCCTGAGAAGCTTTCATGCAACTGGGTGGATCCCGGGCAGCTCTGCACTTGCACCAAAGCTTAGTTCTTTGGGTCCTTTCTTTACAGAAGGGAGAGAACCATTATGATTAGCTGCCACAAAAACATTCTCCTGAATAAATCTCTTCAGTCTCTCAACCATCTCAGCATCAATTTTTTTCTGTTGCTTAAGAATCTCCAGCATTTTGGACAATGTACACACTGAGTGGAGGTGAATCCCATGCACCTGCAAATTGTCCTTTCCTCCTTGCTCTCTGTCCAGCAGCACTATGGCATCAGTGACCTTCAAGCCCTCCTTCTGAAGAACCTCAGCAGTTTCCAAAACACTAGATCCACTGGTGACAACATCTTCAATGATCAAACAGGTTTCTCCTGGATTAACAGCCCCTTCTACAAGATGCTTGGTACCATAATCCTTTGTTTCCTTCCTTCTAATAAGCATTGGAATTTGGTTGGTTGAACAGATAACCATGGCCAATGGTAAAGCTGTATAATGTACTCCACACACAGTATCAAAAATTGATCCCTGCATTTTGGGCAGTTTGGAATAAAATTTCTGCAACCTGACTCAGAATACGAGGTCGAGACATGATGCCCCGTAGATCGATGTACACCGGGAAAGAGAGCCCACTCTTCAGCACGAAGTTCCCAAACTTGAAAGACTGCACGTCGTACAGACCCGTTACCAATGACTCCAAAGCTGCATCATCGGCCGCCATCATCCCCCTCTCCCCTATAACACATCTTCTTTATCCATTCTTCTGTTGATGGACACTTAGGTTGCTTCCATGTCTTGGCTATTGTAAATAGTGTTGCGATGAACATTGGGGTGCAAGTATCTTTTCAAATTATAGTTTTCTCTAGATATATGCTCAGGAATGGAATTGCAGGATCATATCGTAATTCAAAAAATAAAGTCTTAATTTAAAAAAAAAAAGGGCTTTGTCTTTAGCTGGTTCCTGAAGGCTCTGGAAGACACTTATTTATGTCCAGTGTCTGTGGTTAGATTTATTATAGTTCTCAAACTTGTTCTGGATGCAGACACCTAAAAGTCACGGTGCTTTTTCAGTGTAATAAATAAAATATGGATTTATTAGTCTTCTACCTCTGAAATACCAGTTTTTGAGAAATGAGGGAAATAGAAGTCAAATATTAATTACCAACGTGGGAGGGAGGGAATAGTTAGGGAAACAGGGATGAAAAATTGGGACTTATCTGAACTTGTTTTACAGTTTTGTCTTTGGGAACATTTTTTTAGTACTGTTAAGAAATTATTTTAGTCTATGTTTTTTAAAATGGTTTTATATATTAATTAATTAAATTAGTAAAGTATGAGCTTAAAACCTTATAAGATTTCACTAAAAAATATTCTTGATTCATAGGCAACTCTAGGTATGTTTCCACTATCAAACTGAGATGCACATCTGTGTAACTGTCTTTACGCATTAAACCCCAGCAAGATTAAGGGTTTAAAAGAGAAGTCTGGATACTCATTTTGCCAAGTTTTCAAGTCACACCGTCTATGTTGCAAAGAAGGATCTTTAAAAACACCTTTACTGAGATATAATTCTTCCACCATACAATTCACCCTTTTAAAGGGTACAATTCAATGGTTTTCAATGTATTCACTGAGCTGTGCAACCATCAACACAAAAATCTATATTAACTGTGTATAACATTTATAGGATCATTTTTCTTGTTCACGAAGTACATAACATAAAAGTTCCTTCAGTGAAGATCTGTTGGTGGTAAGCTCCCTCAGTTTTTGTTCATTTGAAAATATCTTCATTTTACTCCCACTTTAAAATGATAGTTTTGCTGGATTTACAATTCTGGATTGACAGTTACATTCTCTTAGACTTTGAAGATAGTAATGCTCAGTCTTTGGCTTCCATTGTTGCTAACAGTGTTAGTTATCAGTATAATTATCATTCCTAGTAAATGACCTGTCTTTTCTCTCCATCTGCTTCAAAGTTTTTTTCTTGTTTTCAGCATTCTGTAGCCTTATAAAAAATGTCCCCATGTGGATCTCACTTATCTATCCTGTTTGGTGTATGTGGAACTTCTTATATATATATATCCTTTATCAATTCTGAAAATGTTTGCACTGATTGTGTCTTCAAACCTATCTCCTCTGCATTTTAAAATGTTCTCTCCTTCTGGGACTCAGTTGAATGCGTGCTAGAATACCTCATTTTTCTGTTATTTCATACAGTTCTTATTTTCTTTCTGTACAGCACCCTAGGTAATGTCTTTAATCTTTCTTCCAGTTTACCATCTTGCTCTGTTCTGATGCCCCACTCATTCACTGAGACTCCATCTTCACCCTATTTATGTTTTATTTCTAAATGTTGATTCTCCTTTTATTCTTTTTTTTTTTTTTTTTTTTTTTCGGTACGCAGGCCTCTCAATGTTGTGGCCTCTCCCTTTGCGGAGCAC
Source organism: Platanista minor (assembly GCA_004363435.1). Classification (NCBI taxonomy): domain Eukaryota; kingdom Metazoa; phylum Chordata; class Mammalia; order Artiodactyla; family Platanistidae; genus Platanista; species Platanista minor. Next base: position 8,716 of record RJWK010051315.1, on the reverse strand, counting down.
AGGCTCTGGACGTGCAGGCCTAGCAGCCATGGCTCACAGGCCCAGCCACTCTGCGACATGTGGGATCTTCCCGGACCGGGGCATGAACCCGTGTCCCCTGCATTGGCAGGCAGACTCTCAACCACTGCACCACCGGGGAAGCCCTCCCTTAATTCTTTATAGTGATTTCTGATTGTTACTTCTTCCTTGATCATTTTTTGGACCATACATTTTAAAAGATTGTAACATTTTGTACATGTTCTTTTATGTGTTGTATCTAATAATTCTAAAGCTGAGTCTTTGATGCCCTAAAACTGTTGTCTATCTTTTCTGCTCATTCTCACAGTGGATTCTATGGCCTCTTTTTTGGCCATTTTTGATTTTGAGGTCTCATTATTTTGAACTTAAGTCAAATTAGATCCTAAATTGAGGATACATTTCTGAAATTTATTTATTTGTTTATATATCTTACTGCCTGTATTCCTTGACAAGAATACAAGCTACTGGAGGTCAGGAACCCTATCTTGTTCACACTATATATATTTCCAGTGCCTTGAACAAGGCCTGATATATAGAAATTATTCCATCTCTGTGTATTCTCTCACCCTCTCTTTCCCCCTACCCAACATGCATGCACACGCTCATACTTTGTCATTACAGTGTCAGAGCTACCATTGATTCTAATTTAATAACTGCTAATCTAAATTCATTTGTTTGGTCATATACATATAGTGCAGTCAGCTTCCAAGAAGGGAAAAAAGTATGTGCCAAGTATTTTCAGGTCATATTTCCTTATATTTTTCTAATTTATTTCTCTGAGATGCTTACTTTAAACACAAGTCACTATTGGTTTGGGATCAATAGGGCTTGAAATTGCAAGCTAAACACCTTTGCCATCATGGCTGAAAAAGGGTAAATATAGTTGAGAATTCCTTACTTAATCCTGAAAATAATTTCATGTGTTTTCTGGAGAGATCTTTCTAAGTCACAATAAGTTGTTAAAAATCCTCAGCATAAATGAGGTAAGGCACAAACATTGGCTTTATTAAGGTTGCAATTATTTAAAATATGAAAAATGAATCCTACATTCTTGAAAAAAAGTTCTATGATTAAGTAGACTACTTCAGGAGCACAGAGGAAACATAACCAAATTACTAATACATTTATAAAACTGATATTTACCCAGGAATTTTTGTATTTTACCTGTAAAACAAAATATTTTGTATTTTGAAACAGTCTTACCAGGCTCACGCTTAACTTGGAATTGAAAATTATAAACTATTTTTCATTCTGAAGTCTGAGCTTTGTATGCTAGATCTTCTTTAGGCATTTGTTAAACACCTATGCAGAGTAGTAAGTAGAGCCTCAGAAATTAAACATTTCTCTCAGTTTAGTTGCTTGCATACATAGGGCATTTGACAATAACCTCCACACTATAAAGTAGGCACTGATGTTCATTAAGGTCATGAAAGATAATGCTAAAGAGAGCCCTGGAATGAATCCCTTAAGAAAAATCTTTATGCCACTAGGGAAATGGTTTTAGGAAGTGAGTACTATGTACTTTATTAATGAATGGTATGCTTATCATCAAACCATCACTCATGGACTTCTAATCTGCTGTCAGAAGAAACGTTTACTTGGAACTGAAGTAGCTTTATAAAATGTTTTGAAGACTCTACAAGGATCACAAAAGACTTGGTGTTTCTACCTTTTTTTCCTTGAGAAACGTAAGGCCATCAGAAATTCTACTTCTTCACCAGCAACTGTGTGTTCTCTGCATTTCATCTGGTGAGAATGACTTTACTGGACCACTTTTAAGACAAGATATTTCAAGCCTTTGGAGAGCTTCCAGATCCCATGGGTACTCAACAGGAAGGGAGTCAGTGACTGAATTATCTGTGTCAGTGCTTCAATTCTCTCTCATCCTCATTTTGGAGCTTCAGCTTCTAACACCCTTTCTGTTGCTTCTTCCCTTGTGCTTTATTCATTCTGACACTCCGAGTACAGGTGATAAAGATAGACTGAAGTTTCTTCAACTCACACCAGGTGAACAATGTTTGAAGTAGTTGGCAAGAAGACATTCTGCATTTTTGAAAATATCAAGACTCTTGGGAAAGGTTTTAGCCTTGGAATAGTAGGGTAGGGGATCAGATTATGCTTGGTTTCATAAATAATGACATGCATAAGATACTAGCAAATATTCAGGAAATGCTTATTGAATGAAAGACTTATTGAATGAAGTTATTACACACTGAAAACAGGATGATGATATAACTGGCTTCTTTGAAGCCAGATATAAAGTAAAGCAATTTTTTTGCTGTCAAATCATCTGAAGTGTCTTCCAGAATGTTATTCAGAGATTAAATCTGCAAACCAGAAGTTGAAAATGCCCTAAAAAAATTTTGTAAAGTGAAACAAGGAGCTAGTGTAGGTTGGCTTAAAAAATAAATGTACACCGAGTGAGTATCAAGTTTGTAGCTATACAAATGATTAATGAAATCGCTACCACAATAATAACACAGAACTGACCCTGGAGAATATCCAGGTAGACTTGATTACATTACATTTCCTTTATATAGTTCTCCAAACCCAGTTTGGCTTCCTTTATATTCAAATATTTTCCTCTGGATGAGATTCAGTTGTGCTTTTTTTTTTTTTTTTTTTTTTTTTGCTGTACGCGGGCCTCTCACTGCTGTGGCCTCTCCCGTTGCGGAGCACAGGCTCCGGACGCACAGGCTCAGCGGCCACGGCTCACGGGCCTAGGCGCTCCATGGCATGTGGGATCTTCCCGGACCGGGACACGAACCCCCGTCCCCTGCATTGGCAGACGGACTCTCAACAACTACGCCACCAGGGAAACCCCAGTTGTGCTTTTTGACTTGGCCTCACACTTGCCTGTTAGATTCCCTTAAAGGACCAAGGTCTCTTTCTTCAACACTTTCAGGCAAATGAATCTTTTCTAAAATATTAGTCTATTGATAAAGTCTCCTTTACCCCTCTTTCTTTTGTGTTGAATGTATTGAGGTCTTTCACTCTCTCCCTCTAAGTCCCTTCCTGTCCTTCTAAGGCACATAGAAATATGATACAGGCCTATTACCTTCCAACCAAATGTACTGGAAGAAATTGTTCAAAGCAAAATGTACATGAAAAGAAGGATAATTATGAGTACTGACATCTACGGACATGCTTAATGGTGAGCAAAGTAATGGAATTCATAAATGAAAATAAAATGTTTTTGATGTGGCATTTCGGTGGCAGCTTCATTTGTAATTATGGGACATTAAAGGGTTTAATAATTATCACCATTATTAATAATAATGCCACCTGAACAGCGAGTCATTCCAACCCAGTCATCTAGAAACATCATGGCAGCCTCTTATCTAATTATCACTTCAAGCTTTTATCCACAATACAAATAAATATGAATTTATCTACTTTTTAGGTTTTAGGGCAGGCAAGATGGCAAGTGCAGCATCACAAATTCTGTAAAAGATTAAAATTGCTAAACTTGCTTTTCATAACTAAAATAAAATTATTTTGTAACCAATCTTATATCTGCCTCAATGAAAAAATTTCTCAGAATTTGGGATGACAAAATAATAATGATAACAACAACAATAATAATAGCAGCTTCTACTTGATGAATGCTTCATGTGTGTTAGGCACTAGGTTAAATGATTTACATACATTGTCTCATTTGTTTTTCTACTTACCAGCCCTTAAAGTAGGTATTATCTTCATTTTGCAAGTGAAAATTGAGGCTTAGCGTGTTTAACTTGCCAAAGGCCACTTAGCTAAGGCCACTTAAAGTAGAAGAACGGAAACCTCAGTCTGGGTCTGATGGCAAAATCTAATCTTTTGGCCATGTTGCTATTCTGTGTGTGTGTGTGTGTGTGTGTGTGTGTGTGTGTGTGTGTGTAGTGTGTTTGCACGTGTGCATGCAGGGATTGTCCATATACACAGCTCAACTGATCATGAAATACAATAAAAAGCTGTGACTCTTGGGATGCTTGCCATGGCTGGAACAGGCTTAAATCTAAAAGGCAGCTTTGGATACTGAGTCATTTTTTTATGGGCACCATGTCTATGCCTGGGAAGGTGTCATCAACCACTTGATGATGCCAACTGGGGTAACCAGTAATCACTAATTAGAACCTTTCCTCATTCATCCTTATTCGAGAATTTTAGAGGTACAGACATATAATTCAGCTATTATGTTATGCAGTTATGAAGAAATTTAACTGTTCCATCCATATATTTATGATTTATCAAATGTTTTCTGTATACAGGTGTTGTTTTAGTTTCTAAGAAATATTACTTTGTTATACAGATGAAAAATCTGATGTATAGACAGTTTAAGCAGGTTACCCTAAAGCGTACAGATTATAACTGGCAGAGCTGGGGTTGTAATCAGACCACTATCCCACAGAGCCCATGACCTATTCCAGGGGACTCAGTGGTGAAAAAGATGCTCTAGCCCTCAAGAATGTAGAAGAGAAAGATATAAATAGCAGTTCTCAGCTTTAGTCCATGAATACCGATGAATTAATTTTTGAAATCAGAGCTTCAATGTACATTAGAAACTTCCAATAGGTTGTGAGGAAACTTTCTTCATAGTAATTACTTTGTTTTTTAATAGAGCCTTGAACTAATAAAGGTAAGGCTGACAACAGTGTCTGCTGAATTCTTGCCTTTAAGCTTAATGTGGCTTGAAATACTACACCTGGATAATTCATGTCAAAACAAGTACTTTCAAGCCAGAACTTCCCAGATATTTAGCTTAGAATAGTAGCCAATAAATATCTAGTGTGTGTTGCTATTTTTCCAAATCTATTCTTCACTTACATGAGTATAGATTAAAAAGGTTCACATAACCCTGATAAAATGAAGCTTGTATGTCTTCTAATGAAATCTTTGAATCAAATACTCTCATGAGGTATCTTAGTGTGTTTGAGCTTCTGTAACAAAGTACCATAGACAAGGTGCTTATAAGCAATGGAAATTTATTTCTCATGGGTCTGGAGGCTGAGAAGTCCAAGACCAAGGTGCTGGCAGATTTGATGTCTGATGAGGGCCCGCTTCCCAGTTCCTGTGTCCTCACATGGCAGAAAGGGTGAAGGAGTCTCTGGAGTCTCTTTAATGAGGGCACTAATCCCATCATAAAGACTCAATCCTCATGACCTATTGACCTCCCAAAGGCCTCGCCTCCAAATATCATCCCATTGGGAATTTGTTTTCAACATATGAATTCTGAGGGGACACAAACATTCAGTCTACATCATGAAGTCAAATAATAAATGAGGCAGTAAAAATGAAAGAAAAATCTACGAGCTAAAAGTGAGAGTAGAGATCAAGATGTATAGTTTTGATGATTGGGTAAAGACAGAGTTTATTACTTCAATTATTTATTTTTAAACTCAAACTGTTCCACAAGGGATTGGAAGTGGCTTATACAAAAAAAGATAAGTATGTTAAAAACAACAAGAATTTTAAAATAAAAATATCGAGTAAATATAAATTTTAAGATCAAGGCAAAATTATAGGCAGAATTAAGTAAAGAGTTTGAGGTAATGATGCATCTGAGTCCATTTTTAAATTGCTATATGTGAGAAGGTAAGAACTTACACTAAATTAACTACATTGGGTATCTCTACCAGATGATTTGTCTGGGTAGATGCAGGCTTCATCGGGCATTCCAGTATAATTTTTTAGCATATGTGTGTGTTACAACATTGCTCTGAAAAGCACAAGCCTACTCATTCACAGAACAAAAGCTGGACAGACATAAAATCAAGAGATGATGTCACAGTCTTAGTGAAAACATCCATTCAGTCTCATTTATTTGTTTTACTTTCATAGACTGGGAATTTTCCATTGGAAACTGCGTTGTGATTGACTTGGAGTACATTAGCAGCACAGACTTAATGAGCTACCATGCCTTTGCCTGCATTAGACATTTCCCCGTCAGAAGGATTGACAGTAGAGTGACTCAAGTGGGCTGCTTACTGGGTACCACCCACACTCCCCCACCTGCCTCACTGTGGCCAACAATTCTACCACCAGCCTGGCAGGGCTTGGGAAGACACCTGTGATCACTAACGGAAAGTTCTTCATGTTCTTGTAGTACAATCAGCAGACAACTGTTTATTACTGTTGTTATCTTTATCATTATCATTATTTTTGAATGGAATATGGAAGGAGGAGGAGATGAGGAGGAGAACGAGGATAGGATGGAGAGGGTAGATGTCACATGGAGAACAAGAGGAGGAAAATAGCAGCGAGAGGGAAGAAGCACTTAACAAAGGAGAAATGAGAGAGAAAGAGAAAGACAAAGGATGAGGGTGAAACTGATGGGAAAGAAACAGGTTTCAGGAGGAGAACCAGAGACAGAATCAATGTGACATCTTTCTTTGCCCTGATATGATCCCACTAATTCCCTGTGGATGCCAGCTTGTTCATTTCTGGGATGGTGTGGGAGGATAAGCAACAAGACATCAGAGGTCACTGTCTCGGTCCCTCTTCAGTAACTCCAGCCTCTAAGAACCTGTAGGCAGCTGTGGCCACTGTGGGAACAAAGCTCGGAGGGAAGGAGGAAGAGTCTCAGTTTCTTGGTGACTCATTCTGGCACTGACTTGGCCTTCTGAAAGTAACTTAGCTCTACTGAGCTGAACCTCATCATAATTAATAACAGGATACCTGTTTATAAAATAGGTTCAGTATTACCAACACAGTGCTGCCTGAGCGGGAGGCTGGGAAGAAGAAACAATGGCTGAAGAAAAAGAAAAGGAAAGCAAGAAAAAGGAGAGAGGACAATAATAGCTTCCAACATTCTTTAGGTTGTAGGGACCTTTTGGTGTGTGTGTGTGGGTGTTGTGGGCTCATATGTATAACGCAATTGAGATTTAATGGAAATAATACTTCAGTGCCTGTTAGGTACGAGACAGAGTGCTGGATGCTTTTTCTATATAACTCATGTAATCTCTCCAACAGTCCTGGGCAGTAGCTGTTATTATCCTCCTTTAACTGAGGATAGGAAAATAGCTTGCTTGGTATAACAGGTTTGAACTCAGGTCGACAGGATTTGAATCTGGATAAATGTTTTTAACTTCAAAATAATTGTAAAATCTGGGTTATACTTAAAAAAGATGTGGCTTACATATATATTTAAAAGCAAGTAAACTTTCTGCCAGAGTCATTGCGTCTCTTTTCCAGTGTCTAAATTTGTCTTAAAATCCCAATGTATCAGTCTATCTTTCAGCCTTAGAAAATACTCAAGGATTTTGTGGTGGGAAGAAAATGGAAGGAAATGAACTCTGAACTCAGAAACCTGGCCTCAGATTTTATTCTCACAGTTAGATGATCTTAGGAATCTGTAAAATAGGATTAATATTAGGCTTTTTTTTTTTTTTTTTTTTTTTTTTTTTTTTTTTTTTTTTTTTTTTTTTTTTTTTTTTTTTTTTAGGATGAATGAGTTATGGGGACATGCCTAGCATAGAGCTTTCCACTTAGAGGTTTCCTTTCTTGACATTCTAGATAGAATTCATTTGTTCCAGAATTTCCCAAACTATTCTCCACAGAAGATTAGGAGTTCTGAGAGATGTGATTAATGTTCTTCATTAAAACATTTTTAATGGTCAGATATGTTGGGATCAAGTAAATGGCTGTTTTTCCTTTATTCTTATGACCCCCCTCCCCAAATATTCCACCACATAGGGCTCAGTGTATTAAGACACTAAATGTAAATTAAAAATTAAAACCATTTAGAAGAAAATACAGAAAAATATTTATATGATTTTTTGATAGTGAGGATTTCTTTAAAAAAACACAAAAACTCAAAGTATGAAGGAAATAATTTTGACTATATTAAACTTTTGTATGACAAAAGACGCTATTAAAAAATCATATACCAGCTATAGAGCTTATTGGCAAGATGGTGGAGTAGAAGGACGTGTTCTCACTCCCTCTTGAGAGAACACTGGAATCACAGCTAACTGCTGAACAATCATCGACAAGAAGAACTGGAACTCACCAAAAAAGATACCCCACATCCAAAGACAAAGGAGAAGCCTCAATGAGACAGTATGAGGGGCAAAATCACAATAAAATCAAATCCCATAACTGCTGGGTGGGTGACTCAGACTGGACAACACTTATACCACAGAAGTCCACCCACTGGAGTGAAGGTTCTGAGCCCCACGACAGGCTTCCCAACCTTGGGGTCTGGCAACAAGAGGAGGAATTCCTAGAGAATCAGACTTTGAAGTCTAGTGGGATTTGATTGCAGGACATTGACAGGACTGGGGGAAACAGAGACTCCACTCTTGTAGGGCACACACAAAGTAGTGTGCACATTGGGACCCAGGGGAAGGAGGAGTGACCCCAGGGGAGACTGAACCAGACTTACCTGCTAGTGTTGGAGGGTCTTCTGCAGAGACGGGGGTGGCTGTGGCTCACCATAAGGACAAGGACACTGGCAGCAGAAGTTCGGGGAAGTACTCCTTGGCGTGAGCCCTCCCAGAGTCCGCCATTAGCCCCAAAAAAGAGCCCAGGTAGGCTCCAGTGTTGGGTTGCCTCAGGCCAAACAACCAACAAGGAGGGAACCCAGCCCCACCCATCAGTAGACAAGCAGATTAAAGATTTACTGAGCTCTTCCCACCAGAGCAACAGCCAGCTCTACCCACCACCAGTCCCTCCCATCAGGAAACTTGCACAAGCCTCTTAGATAGACTCATCCACC
>RJWK010051314.1:0-15986 GCA_004363435.1 Platanista minor | reverse complement strand
TCCATGCCACTCTCTCACTTCGTCACAGCTTACCCTTCCCCCTCCCCATGTCCTCAAGTCCATTCTCTATGTCTGCATCTTTATTCCCATCTTACCCCTAGGTTCTTCAGAACCATTTTTTTTTGTTTTTTTTTTTTAGATTCCATATATATGTGTTAGCATATGGTATTTGTTTTTCTTTTTCTGACTTACTTCACTCTGAATGACAGACTCTAGGTCCATCTACCTCACTACAAATAACTCAATTTCATTTCTTTTTATGGCTGAGTAATATTCCGTGGTATATATGTGCCACATCTTCTTTATCTATTCATCTGTCGATGAACATTTAGGTTGCTTCCATGTCCTGGCTGCAGTGAACATTGTGCTGCAATGAACATTGTGGTACATGACTCTTTTTGAATTATGTTTTTTCCAGGGTATATGCCCAGTAATGGGATTGTTGGGTCATATGGTAGTTCTATTTTTAGTTTTTTAAGGAACCTCCATACTGTTCTCCATAGTGGCTGTATCAATTTACATTCCCACCAACAGTGCAAGACGGTTCCCTTTTCTCCAAACCTGCACCAGCATTTATTGTTTGTAGATTTTTTGATGATGGCCATTCTGACTGGTGTGAGGTGATAGATATCTCATTGTAGTTTTGATTTGCATTTCTCTAATGATTAGTGATATTGAGCATCCTTTCATGTGTTTGTTGGCAATCTGTATATCTTCTTTGGAGAAATGTCTATTTAGGTCTTCTGCTCATATTTGAATTGAGTTGTTTGTTCTTTTGATATTGAGCTGCATGAGCTGCTTGTAAATTTTGGAGATTAATCCTTTGTCAGTTGCTTCATTTGCAAATATTTTCTCCCATTCTGAGGGTTGTGTTTTCATCTTGTTTATGGTTTCCTTTGCTGTGTAAAAGCCTTTAAGTTTCATTAGGTCCCATTTGTTTATTTTTGGTTTTATTTCCATTTCTCTAGGAGGTGGGTCAAAAAAGGATCTTGCTGTGATTTATGTCATAGAGTTAAAACTTAATTTTTAAAATAGAGAGTTACATGAAATAGCTGAAGCCCCTCTCCCTAATCCTGCCTTCAGAGATAAAAACTTTTATCTGATTGTTCTTTCTTCTTCCAGATTTTTTTGTGCATTTTGATATTTGCATGTGTATTTGTAAATATACACATATATGCATACATGTATAGACGTGTATGTGTATATATATATGTGTGTGTGTCTGTGTGTTTTGTGGTTTTTAGAAATAGGTTAGATTATGCTGGGGTAACAGACAACCCCAAACCCAGCTGAACACGACAAAAGTTTATTTCTCACTCCCGTATTTTGTGCATATTGAGAGGATCTGCTCATTATAGTCACTTCAAGATCCCAGTTGCTGGAGGTTTGATCTCAACACTTACTTTCAAGATAAACTTGGGAGGGGGAAGAGAACTCTGAGGCACATGCTGGTATGTAAATGCTCTGTTCTGGAAGTGACACATGTCACTTATGCTCACAACTCCTTGGTCATAACTAGACATGTGACCCCACCCAACTTAAGGGGGGCCAGGAAAATCAGCTTTCCATGTGCCTGGAAGGAGAGGAGTGTGGGCATCAGTGGACAACACAGTGACTACAGGTGTGTATAAATACTCCATATGTATGTGAACATACATAATTTTAGAATGAAAAAGATCTAAAGAAATAAATGTGTATATATCACTAACAGTAAAAATGGAGTCATACTCTTCTATAACTTGGTGCTTTTCATGCAGCAGTATACCTTGACATCTTTCGATGTCAGTATATGAAACTCTTGTTTATTCTGAAGTTTGTGCAGTCATGTGTTTATTGTATTCGTTGATTCATCTCTCCAGTGTTACCATACACCAGGCCCTCTGCTGGGTGCTGGAGTGAATACCGTGGACATGGCAGCCCTTGCCCTCATGGCGCACTCTGTGCAGCCTCTATGTAGCGTATCTACTGTGGGTATGTACCGCAATTCGTTGTCCTATTGATGTCCTTATTGTTTGGACATTTAGACAATACAAATAATGGTGTAGGCAACACCACTGTGCATATATCTTTGGGCACTTGTGCAAGTTTTCCTCTCTTGCCAACAGTGGGGAATAGGTTGTGAATCCTAGTGGTTCTCCACATGCCCAGAAAGATTCTATTTATTGTAATGGAGGTGCCAGTGGGACTCTGTACAGTGGGGCTTTCCAAGTGGAATTTCCAGGTGCTTGTTGATGGGCTATTCCTCAGTTTACTTCAGCACTTAATTGCCACCGAAGCAGTTCACCGAAGCACTTGGTCCCTTCATTCTCTTCAGCCTTTACTTCAGATGGTGGGGTGATCATGACAGATTTTCAGAGCCCTCCATGTTTGGGCTGCAGTGGCTCTTACTGACTGTGAGACAGACGGGCTCTGAGAGGAGTGTTATGCATCCCTGCTGGACCCCTGCATCCTGGCTCCCCTGCACAGAGCTCTAGGAGTTTGTTTGCCCACTGCTGCTCCTCTGCATAGCTTCCTTCCTAGAGTCCTCTTTCATTTTGCTCCCCAATGTGCTTCTGGATGACACTTGCCCAAATGTTTTTAACATCTTTATTGGAGTATAATTGCTTTACAATGTTGTGTTAGTTGCTACTGTACAATGAAATGAATCAGCTATATGTATACGTATATCCCCTCCCTCTTGGACCTCCCTTCCCCACCATCTAGGTCATCGCAGAGCACCGAGCTGAGCTCCCTGTGCTATACAGTAGGTTCCCACTAGCTGTCTATTTTACCCATGGTAGACACTATCCAAATTTTTGATTTAAGACAGACTGTTTTCTCATTTTAGTCCTGTGAGTAGATTTTTTCCCCCATATTAAATTATCCATTTCATATGATTTAGGGGGTCTGGAGAGCTGTAATTTTGTTTTGTTTATGCACTGTCTTTCCCAGATTCCTCTCGTGTATTTAGTGTCCTCCATCGTAGGGCATTAGGTGCAGGTGACACTTTTTTTAAATTTTGTTCCCACAGAATGTTATATTAGGGTTGGTGTATTATAACATATTGAGACAATTCAAATCGCTAAACTTGCCAGCCTAATGATTCTCTCGTCTTTACTGCTAGGGCAGTGCCGCTGTAAGCACACCGAGAGCCAGGGCAGATGCTTACAGAAAGGATTTACTTGAATCTTTCAGCCCATGGGTCCTATCGTGTTTGCTTTAGGGCTGGAAATATAGAGAAAGTTCTTCCCAGCTTTCCTCTGCTATGCCTTTAGAGTTTCCAAATAAAACCCAGACTTTGCTGTACATGAAAGTCTGTTCTCAGACCGGCTGCCCGAAAGTACCAAACTTTTCAAGTGTCTTTTTAAAACATTTAGAACTTTGTAGTTACTAAAAGCAAGATGTAAATATCAGTGTCTCTGGGGGGAAAAGGACATCCTTGGAGAGCTGTCCCTTGAAGCATATTTCAAGCTGCCAATGAAGTTATTTCTGGAGCTGAATTTCTTACAGGTGACAGCCTGAGACATGATTCATAGAATTGGGAAGTGCCCTGCCTTCTTGCTTTTCCCTCAACTTCTGGGGAGCTGGCTCATTGCAGACTGAGGAAAATATTCAGGTGGGCGCCTCACATGCCTGCCAAACCAGAGGCTGTAGAGAGAACCTCCATAACATCTGTATGGGCAGCTGCTGCCTGTTCTGCTACTAACGTGCAACCCACAGCAGCAGGTGCTAAGGGCAACAGAGTGTGAGAAGGGCATCAGAGTGTGAGAAGGGCATCAACTAGGCTGTAGGCACACCACTCCCTACGTGCACCGCGGTCTCCAATCCAGGGGACATCACATACTTGGTTCACTTGATTGAGTGGCTGTGCTGTAAATTGAGCAGAAAGTACAGCACGATGAGAGTCAGCTCATGCACCAGGCTGGATCCAAAGAAACAAGGTTCTTTCCAGCTTTCCCCGCCATAACCATGTGAGTGCCCTCAACTGCCCTCTTCTTAAATAATAAGGATGCTTGAAGAGACAGCTGAGTCTCTTTTCCCCCAGGAATTCTTCCTTGACTCTCCTAAAAACACATATCTGTCCTCTCTTGAATCTTGCCAAGTCTGTGCCACACTCTGACACTTGTTTACATGCTGTATTTTATTGTTCCCCTTGTGTTCCGTGCATCAGCCATGACTCCTCAAGGACAGGTATGCTCAGAGGGAGAGAAAATGCATTACACATTGTACTAGAGAATTGCTGGGCTTCGCTGAAGGATCATCTGGTCAACCTTTCCCCCAGTTATGAATATTGAGTTTATTTGAGATGGCCAAGGCTGCTTAGAAGTTAATCTCCAACTTTTCTTCCACACTAATCTTTCACTCCTTCTGACAGCCCCTTCTCCAATCAAGCCCAGATATTTATTCTTCTCTGCCATTTCTTTCTTTGAGTCTTAAATCCAGTTGTTCCTCTAGTTTCCTATTCCCCTTCTCCAGTATCTTTTTAAAATTGTATCCTTCCTTCAAGGCTCCTTCTTGGTTCCACTCCCCCTAAGAGGCCTGCATTGCTGATTTTGTCCCTGATTATTAACACTGATGATAATTAGTGCTCCATGACGATTGGTCTTCGTCAGGTTTTACATGCGTCTTTTCTCTTCTGGTCTAAGAGGTCAAGACTGTATTTACTACTGCTATATTATTTTAGAGGCCAGGGTCATGCAGTAACTAATTATTGCTGGTACCATTTTGCTAATAGTACCAGACTTTGAGATTCATTTAGAAAAGGGCCCCATTTGACAAATAGAATATTCTCTAGAAGTCTTATAGTGAAAATACAATAATAAATTGAGTTATGGATATCAAATTGAATATGAGGATAACATATGGAGCTTCATGTGGAAATGTATTAAACAAATAAGAAATTTGGGTAAAATTGGGTAAAATAGCTCAATCTAGTCTCATTTGAAAAACCTCAAATTCAATTTTAAAAAATAATTAGATAGGGGGCTTCCCTGGTGGCACAGTGGTTGAGAGTCCACCTGCCGATGCAGGGGACACGGGTTCGTGCCCTGGTCCGGGAAGATCCCACATGCCGCGGAGCGGCTGGGCCTGTGGGCCATGGCCGCTGAGCCTGCGCGTCCGGAGCCTGTGCTCCGCAACGGGAGAGGCCACAACAGTGAGAGGCCCGCGTACCACCAAAAAAAAAAAAAAAAAAGATTAGATAGCCTTCCACTTATATCAGTGCATAGTCCATCCAGATGTTAAGAAACCTACCTGCCTAAAACTTCTACTGCTGGATGTTCATTAGATTTCTCAGGATTTTTAACTATTCAGAAGATTATTCTTAAGGAATGAAAGAAAAAAAAAAAAACAGAAGTTTATTGTATACAACTTTAATTCCTAATTGAAACAAATAAGAACATTTGACATTTTCCTTGAAAAGTTTGAACAGATTCTCATTTTGTGGGAATGGACATAGAAATAAGATCCTCTCCCGTTGCGGAGCACAGGCTCCGGACGCGCAGGCTCAGCGGCCATGGCTCACGGGCCCAGCCGCTCCGCGGCATGTGAGATCTTCCCGCACCGGGGCACGAACCCGCATCCCCTGCATCGGCAGGCGGACTCTCAACCACTGCGCCACCAGGGAAACCCCCAAGGTTATTCTTCATTTTAGACACAGTAGAGATATATGGGTAGCCATAATGGAGGAAAAGAGGGATGTATTCATTCAACAGAGATTTACTGAGCACCTGCTAAGTGACAGGCAGTGTTCTAGAGAACCAAGGTAAGAATTCATACCCTCCTAGAGCTTCCATATGGAAGAAGAGAGCCAGTAAATAAGCATGATAAATATCTACTTTGTTTGATGGTGATCAGTACCGAGGAGAACAACACAGCAGCAGGCAAGGAGGGAAAGATTATGAGGATGCTGAAGTGGATAGGGTGGCCAGAGAGGGCTCAATGAGAAGATGACTTTGAGTCCAGACCCATGGAGATAAGGGAGGGAGCCATGAAAGTATCTGGGGAAAGGGTTCCGCTGAATGAAGGAACAGTATTTGCTGAGGCAGAAGTGTGACTGGTGTGGAAGGCACAGCCAAGAGGCCAGTGTAGTTGGAGTTGAATGAGTGGGGTATTGGGTAGCAGGAGTTGGTGGTAGAGATTCCTAGGCCCTCATAGCCATTGTTAGGACATTGCTTTTACTCTGAGGGAGCTAGGGAGCCATGGCAGGCTGATTGAGGAGTGCAGTGACATGATATAACTTATTTCACCTACCGTGATGAGAACAGACTGAAGTGGGGCAAAGCAGAGGGCTGGAGAAACCAATCAAGAGACCACGGGATGGAGTTAGTGGACCCTCTGAACTGGAGGGTCTTAGTGTCTGATTTCTGAGGCCAGGGAGTGGGTAAGATGCAAGTGAATGTAGCAGAAGGATTGAGCACGCACCAGCTGTCAAGGACGGGCCTCTTCATAGTTGTATCACTTAAATCTTGCAAAAGTCCAGAGAAAGAGAGTGAGGGATAGATGTAGGGGATGAGAGAGGGAGGGAGCTGGGGGTGGGGGAGAGGGAGAGAATGAGAGGGAGAGCGATGTCCCCCGTTTGACAGATAGGTTCTGAGAGATGAAGGGATTGCCCGAGTTCACGCGGTGACTGCAGTGTTGAGTGGGGCTGGGGACCAGGAGAGAGGGACTGCGGAGGTGAGGCCTGGGACACCTGAGGGCTCAGTGCACCTTGCTTTGAAAGGTTGCATGCATGAACAGTGATGTCTGAATTCCTTCCTCTCCAGGAAGCAGAGCTCACATTATATCCCCTGTGGGATTGCGTTCCTTCAATCGTCCCCTGCTCCCTTGCCCTGGGATGAGGTCTGGGGGTGGCCAGTCTCCAGAGCCCCCCCTGCCTTGTCCTTGCAGGGGTGATTCCACGGCGGAGCCTGGGAGAGGAAGGCCCTTCACACCTACTGCAGCTTCTGTTCGCCATTTGCTGCCTGCCTGTGAAGGTAGGGAGCACAAGGACCCGGGCACGTATTTTGGGGAGTTATAAAGGAATCTGAACACTTGGCTTCTGCCCTCCAGCACTTTTGAGTTTAGGGGAGTGGGGAAGATGGAACACCAAAAATAACCCAGCAGAGAAATAGGAAGCTGGCGTTCTCCTGGGTCCTTCAGAAAGGACAGCCTGGGGCCAAGGCTTCCGTGCCACTCCCTTGTTCAGGACCGTAGTCTCTGGGGGCGGGACGAGGGGAACAGAGTGAGGCAGGGGAGGAACGGGGGTGCACCGCCAACCTGGGAAGCCCTTGGCATCACGCGTGTCTAGTAGCTGCTTCTGAGAAACAACACAGAGGCCTGTTCCTCAGGGCAGTCTGCTTAGGGACAGAGGGGAAACAAATGTATTTGCTGGCTCTGTCTTCCTTTGCTCAGTGATCTTCCCGTGAGATCTTATTCCCCTGCTTTTCCAGAGTGTGCACGGTTGGGTGTCAAGAGTGGGTGCCGTGGCATCTCTCACCTCAGAGTCAACAGAGAAGTCTCAGAAGAGGAGGTGAGACATAGGCAAAGCGGTTATCGGGCGCCGTCTGGCTGTGCCGTGTGGAGTTGATCACAGTCCGGGCAGCTGGTCATTAGAGTGGTGGCAGGGGCTGGAACAAGTGGCCCAAGCCCTGAGACAGGTGAAGCCCAGATCATCTGAAGTGGCAGAGGAGAGGTGTCTGCTGCCCCCAGGGCACAGCCTGAGGGAGGATGGATTGGCCCAGAGTCCCCAGTTGATCCTGGTGTTTAGGGAGTGCCCTGGGAAGAGGGAACAGAGGCACGGGCTCAATCCTGGAAGGCTGCCTGGAGAGGCTGACTCTGGGGTCAGTTCAAGGGTACCAAGACTGGACTGTATTTGGTTGCTTAGACGGTGCTCTGCACAAAGACAGCAGCCAAAGGACGAGTGGAGGTTGGAATCCAGCTCATACTCTGCTCACCACGTTGCTCTCCACTGGTTGGACTGCAGGTATAGAAAGGAAGGGACATCTTTTAAATTTTACATAATAGTGGCCCTGAGGCAGTGACTAGCTTTTCAAGGGCACTGTTCTTCTTGACTTTGCTCTATCCCTGTGGAGGCAGCCTGGTAACCAAGGCCAGTGAGCCCAGGGGCAAGCCTCTGATCCTTCTTACGGTTTTGCAGTAGCCTCAGGACAGGTCAAAAGTACTCAGATTCCTCAGACATTCTATAGATTTGTCAGTTTTCCTCCCAGACCCATCACCAATGACTCCACACAGGATCAGGGACAGCAGCAGTGGCAGGGGAGCTGAGTCTGTATCTGCCACACATCTCCTGTGTGTCCACCCCTGCACAAGGTTCTTTGGGGGATAAAGAGAAGTATAGGAAACTTCACCAATGCAGTAATTGGAGTGCATCTTCAATCATGTAAAATATGGAGTTGTGTTGTTACAAGGTTAGTGAAAACCACTAATTACAGATGATAACAATTTTCATCCAGCCTCTTATGAGAATGGGAACTGGGTGGAAGACGGGAGCTACCTATGTGAAATGCACATTCCAGGCATCAAGGGGATTTCCTCTGTCGCACAGGGTCACTTTGTTCCCCATCTAGTGGACTAATAAAGTGTGGAAGCACGTGGGAATTAAGTTTGGGTGTGAATACCTCAGATGTTGTAGGTCAGTTGCACAGGTAATTAGCCCCATAATATATGGACAGAGAGCTGTCACCGTGGCTGATGTAGCTTAAGTGTCTTCAAGAAGCATCAGAATCTGAGCGGGGCCTTGGAAGATGGGCAGTGTATCAATAAAGGTTCTTTTTGTAGCAAACAACAGAAACCAACGTGATTATCCTAAGCCAGAAAAAAAAAAGGAATTTATTGGAGGGTTTGGAAGGATATCTGGAGTATCTCAGAGAAGCACAGATGGATAGAACAACTAAGAGTGAGAAATTTCAGGAACCAAAGCAACAAGTGTTTGTGGACATCTTCTCCAGAGCATTTCTGTTAACGTGGCTCAGCTGCCACTGTACAGTCACCGCACAGGCGTGCCAAGTTCTAATTCTCAGAAGATAAAAATCTGATAGGCTCGAACACTCCTTTGGGTTCTTTTCTCATTGAGTCCTCCCTGTTTTGTTTTGTTTTAAGGGGTCTGGACACAGCAAGGATGTGTATGTAAAGGATTAATAAAAATTTTTATTTTTTAGGAATTTTATTTTTGGGAAATTTTAGCTTTAGAGCTGGAAGAGACTGAGATCAACTTTTTCATTTTACAGTTGGAGTTTCAGAGAAGGTTAAGTGACTTGTCTGGGGTTACAGAGCATGTGGATGTCAGGGTTAGGTTTAGGATCTCAAACGTTCCTATACTCCGTGCTGCTCAGGCCCTCTCCTTTGGGTAGTTTAAGTTTTTAAAACTGCTGATCACTCCTGTGGGCTCTTTCAACCCAATAGCTACCAGATAGCTAATTCTTGCTGAGAGCCAGGGGTTAGGGGCAGGTTACGTTGCCCTGCATGTGAGAAGTTGTGACCAGGTGGGGTGAGGAATCAGGGGCAGAGCTTAGGCCAGAGGTGTTCCCCTCCATCTCCTGGAAGGCTTTTAGATCCGGGCTTGATTTGCCTTCTTCATTAGAGCCTGCTCTCACACTTTACAGTGGGGGGATCACCTGGTAACCCTCTGATCAATGTTGGCATCACTAAACATGGGTGACCTAGCTAGGTGTTAGGGATACCTTATGTGGGATGCAACAGGAAGAACATAGCACGACCTATGAAGTGTTCTTGGTTGTGTACCTGTATATATGACTCTTGCCTATATATTGTAAAAGTAGCTGGTATCCACTATTTAGTAGCCATATGTGTGTGTGTGTGTGTGTGTGTGTGTGTATATATATATATATATATATATATGTATATGTATGTATCGAGCTAGAAGCTTGACTGGATTCAGATATATATATGTGTGTGTGTAAATATATACACACACACATATGTATATGCACACACATACATGTACCAGGTACCTGAATTTAATCAAGCTTCTAACTCAATTTACCAGTTTACAGAACAGGATTAAAGAAAACCACAAAGAAGCAAACAGAAAAATCCAGAATATGAGATGTTCTAAAGTACATTGACCTGGTTCTGCAGGAAGGAAAGACAGGTTGACCTGCTCTAGAATGAAACAGATGTAAAAGACAAAACAACCAAATGCCAAGTGTGGACCTTGTCTGCTCCTTATATGAACAGATGAACTGTAAAGAGATTTTTTTTGAGAAAATTGCAAAATTGGATTATTTATAACACTCAAAAATTATTTCTGAACTTTGTTAAGTGTTATAAAAGCATAGTGGTTATGTTTGAAAATGTCCATAAATTTAAGTGTAGCATTGGGATGAAGTGACATGATGTCTGGGATTTGCTTAAAAATACTTCAGCAACCAGTGTGGATCTATTCTCAGCCCAAGAGGGGGTACGAGGGGTGGGACTGAGGTGTCCAGATAGAGGGAGGAGGCCGCAGAGCCCAGCACACCTTCCCCTCCCAGAGTGGACTTGAGAACGCTCACGGGTAATGTCCTTTCCCCTGAGTTGGTCAATTTGTCAGGAGCATCAAAGTAATTTCAAAATAGAGGAAAGCAAACCATTGCGCTGAAATGCCAGTGACAGGGTGTCAGGAGCCTTGTTTCTGTTTACTTTCAAAACGTCGCTGCTGCAAACACGTTCATTATTTCTTGAACGTGTTGGGAATGTGGCTGCCGGGCTCCCCTTGGCCACCAGCAGCATCACTCCTCCATGGACCGCGTATTACTTTCTGCTTTCCTGCCTGAGGGCCCCATGGGGGACCTCAGAAGGCTCCCATGGATTTCTCCATGGCCCTGGGGAGTGCAGGCTGCTTAACTGCTCACTCCCCTTGGGGGTGGCCCACCGCAGCCCCAGGGATGGAATGTGTGGGCAGCACCGGCTGGCTGGCGTTTGAATGACAGATGTGTCCTTATCCACATTTCACGACACCCACGTGGGGCAGCAGCTGGTCCTCTGGGGATCTGAGGCCCTGGGCCTGAGACCTAGCAGCTGTCAGGCTGTCCCCTGGCTGAGTGTGTGTGGCCGTCTGTCCAGTAGAGAATTCACACAGTGTCCACAACCTACTAGAGCTCCCATGTTCCCACGGATCTTGAGCATTACTCAGAGCAAAACCACCCTTGGTTTACAGGATCCGTGCATTCTGAGTGTGTGTGTCTGCATGAGTCAACCTTCCATGCCCTGAATCACATTTTCGGCGAGCTGGGACTTCACTCTGAGAGACTGGAGTTTCCAGGCTCCTGGAATGAGTGGAGAACCCCCTGCAGAGCATTGTGGGGACTGTCAGAGGGCCTGGAGGAAATTCAGTTGCTGCGTCTGTACAGAGAGGGTGGTGATGCCTGCCCTGCCTCTCTAGAAGGATTATTGGGGGAACGAAGGAGAATGTGCGTTGAGGTGCTTTCGAAGCTCAAGTGTTCTGCACACGTGACACAGGTTTTCCGTGGACTAGGCTTGCGTATGGCGAGAGTCACTTACTCCTCTTAAGTAGCCCCTCTCTTTCTCTAAGGCTGTGATCCAAGGATCCGCTCTCAACGGAAGAAATGCAAAATCGCTGCCTGGTGCACCTACTTCCGTGTTTTCTCCTAATCATGCCCCATTCCTTTCCCCACCAACTCAGCTGGAGTCCCTGGAAGATGAAATCCCATGGAACTATCCAGAGAAAGACAACATTTGTTCCTTCTTGCACCTCCACCTGGTATATTTTAGCCGTCACCGCTTTTCCTTTCTCCTTTTCCTCTCTCTCTTTCTCACCTAGTCCTTCTTTGTGAGACTGACCAGTGTTTTGGACTCTTTTTTTTTTTTTACATCTTTATCGGAGTATAATTGCTTTACAATGGTGTTAGTTTCTGCTTTATAACAAAGTGAATCAATTGTCCATATACATATGTTCCCATATCTCCTCCCTCTTGCGTCTCCCTCCCTCCCACCCTCCCCATCCCACCCATCCAGGTGGTCACAAAGCACCGAGCTGATCTCCCTGTGCTATGCAGCTGCTTCCCACTAGCTATCTATTTTACGTTTGGTAGTGTACATATGTCCATGCCACTCTCTCACTTTGTCACAGCTTACCCTTCCCCCTCCCCACATCCTCAAGTCCATTCTCTAGTAGGTCTGTGTCTTTATTCCCGTCTTGCCCCTAGGTTCTTCACAACATTTCATTTTTTCTTAGACTCCATATATATGTGTTAGCATATGGTATTTGTCTTTCTCTTTCTGACTTACTTCACTCTGTAAGACAGACTCTAGGTCCATCCACCTCACTACAAACAACTCCATTTCGTTTCTTTTTATGGCTGAGTAATATTCCATTGTATATACACGCCACATCTTCTTTATCCATTCATCCGATGATGGACACTTAGGTTGTTTCCATCTCCTTGCTTGATGAGAGTCCAGGCAAGGCTTTATGTGCTGCAGCACGAGGGAGTGAAAAATAACAGGTTCCCTTGCTCACTCCTTGAGGCGGGGTGGGCTAGTCCCTTATAGGGTGAAGGTAGGGGCAGGTTCAGGGGTCCAGCTGGAGGAGTGGCTTAGATGGGCCGCCCACCCCCTTGGTGGTGCTATGTGAGGGATCATGCGCGGTTCCTGCTTTTGCTCAGGATACCTCAGAAGTGGCAGTTGGGATTTTGGTCTTTTTGCATCTTGTTCGTAATTTGCCCCAACTTAGCATGCATGCAGTTATTTTTAGTCCTTTATAGTTTCTTTGTATTCTATTGCTGGAGGAGACATTTGTCTAGGTGGAAGCATTGCAGTAAAGGGTCCCAGGTCCCAGCCTGTCTCACTTCTTGGTACATTCTTAACCGTTCCAGTGGGTTGTTATCAAATTTAATTATATGTACATTCTTGGATATGTACTCATTTATTGGATAGGCAGAGAGAGAGAGAGATCCAGGTCTCTCCCAAAATTGCTCGTTTGTTTCAGTGAGAGGAGGTGCGTTAGTCCGAGGTCTGTTAAGTGATGGGAACCACTGCAGACTGTTCAGAAGGAGCTATCCGTGGGCAGGTGTTCATGCCCCAGAACAGACTGCAATGCAAGGACCTGGACACGTTCCACAGCCATTAGCTTGTGATCAAGGCAAGGACGGGGCGCCCATCTGCTCTGGAATTAATTGGCATCCTTATGAGATCATCTTGATTGAAGGTGACTAAGAGATGCCTGTTCTCTCCCGTGGAGTGAGGCTGGGAGCTCCTTGGTGGCAGGGACTGTGTTATGTTTATCTCACTTGTCTCACACTGGAGTGCTCCCTCACATGTGGTAGGCGCTCAGTAAGTGTCTAATTCGTGTGGAAGAGTCAGAAGAAAACATCTGTATTCTACCCTGCTTCCCAGGGCCTCTGTAACATGTTGAAAAAAATTATCACTCCCATTTCTATATGGGAGACTCTTCTGTATCTCCACACAGGGATGTAGTAACAATCCCTAGAAGCTGTCTTGTCTGAGGGTCCCCCAGGGACCAGAACATGGGACGGTTAGGTGTGGATAGCTGGTGTGGAAACCAGGAAATAGGCCTTCCTAAGGATGGACCACAACACGGGGTCCTGTTGACTTGATGCCATTCAATTCATGGTTCCCATGACTAATGTTCCCACCAAAGCACCCTTATATATGTGGTAATTAAAGTGCCCATAGTTGCTTTCTTCTTTCAAGAAACATGTTCGTCATGAACCAGCCTTCATGGGAATGCTTAAGGTTTTGTCCACCATGCTAAACAATGGTAGGGATTTCAGGCAATTTGCTAGACTGGAACTTTGTTGACATGCATAAAGCTGGCAATGACCCTTCGATGGATAGCAGTAGCACTTTAATTTTGTTGAAGTCCCCATGTTCTCTCTGCTACAAAGCTGTTCTTTTTCTAAAGATAATAGGAACATTTAGCCTTCATCTCTAGCAATCTGATTTTTCTGGCAAACTTAAAATCAGGAAAATAAAGCAATAGGAGATGACTGCAAATGCTGTATATTTTTTATGTTTCCTACATTCTTCCAAGAATGGGAAACTTCTATTGACTAAGGAATGACAAAATGCTTCAAAGGAAAAGACAAAACTTTTTAAAAGGGGAAGTATATTCTCATGGTCTCATAATCACTGAACTGGCAAGACCCAAAGCACTTTTCAACCTCCAGGACCACAACTAGGCACATATATAGCAGATTATCTCATAGCTAATATGTATTATGAGTATGATTTGGTCATAATCATAACAAAATGGTTGGCCTTTTTGGTATTGAGCTCAGAGGGATTCCTTTCAATGGACCAGAATTCCCACCAAAGGTGGAGGAATTGGGAGTCTTAATTATTGGTTTAATTCACTAAAATCATTAGGTATTGGCTGTCCCCATTGTCTGGCACTGGAGGTGGACTGGGTAGATGTGATAAAAAAGGGTCAGAAAATAGGTCTTCCCAGAGTAACATTTATTCCACTGTGCCCTGCCACGATGCTGAAGGTTCCTAGCGTTGTAGAACATGTGCAGTTTCTTAAACTTACCTGATCACAAAAATCACCTGTTTTGTTTATTGAAAACATAAACTTCTGGGACCCAATGTGATCAAGAAGAGATTCTCAGGGGTACATGTGTGGGTAATGTATATCAGAATCATCTGGGAGAGTATTTGCAAACTACATATAGCCTTCCCATAATAGATGATGATATTCTTTGATTTCTAGTATTATACTGTAGGGAGGAGCAAATATATATATATATATATATATATATATATATATATATATATATATGTGTGTGTGTGTGTGTGTGTGTGTTAAAAAAAAAAAAAAACTTCTTAGACAATTCTAATATGCTACCTCCTGTCTTCCTCCCTGCCTCCACCCCTCATCCCCACGCACCCTCACTGGAGAACCACTAGCCCAAAAAAGGAAGTGATTTTTTGGGGAAATGTTTATCAGTAGCTTTATTGAGGTATCATTTACATACCATAAAATTCACCCACTATAAATTTACAGTTCAAAGATTTTTAGTAAATTTATACAGTTGTGGAATCATCACCACAATACATTTTTGGAGTATTTCTATCACCCCCGGAAGTCCACTCATGCCTATTTGCATGTCAATTCCCATCCCAGCCCCAGGCAAATACTGTTCTCTTCTTTAAGAGATGTGCATTTTAAAGAAATTTTATATAGTAGAATCATATAAGATGTAGTCTTTTTTTTTTTTTGTGGTACGCGGGCGTCTCACTGTTGTGGCCTCTCCCGTTGTGGAGCACAGGCTCCGGACATGCAGGCTCAGCGGCCATGACTCACGGGCCCAGCCACTCCGCAGCATTTGGGATCTTCCCGGACCGGGGCACAAACCCGTGTCCCCTGCACTGGCAGGCGGACTCTCAACCACTGTGCCACCAGGGAAGCCCAAGATGTAGTCTTTTGTGTCTGGCTTTTTTCACTTAGCATAATATTGTTGAGGTTCATCCATGTTGTTGCATTTATAAGTAGTTCGTTCTTTTTATTGCTGAACAATATTTCATTGTACTGATATATCATAACTTGTTTATATGTTCACCAGCTGGATGTTTGGATTGTTTCCAGTTTTGCGCTGTTGTGAATAGTGCTGCTGCAAATATTTGCATACACAGCGTTGTGTGAATATATGCTTTCATTTCTCTTTAGTAGATACCTAAAAGTGGAATTGCTTAGATATATGAAAAGTATATGTTTAGTGTTTTGAGGAACTGCCAAACTGTTTTCCAATATAATTGTACCATTTTACGTTTTCACCAGCAATATATGAGGGTTTTGGTTTCTCCAGATCCTAGCCAACACTTGGCATTCCTAGTCCTTTAGATTATAATCATTCAAATGGGTATGTAGGGCTTCCCTGGTGGCGCAGTGGTTGAGAGTCCGCCTGCCGATGCAGGGGACACGGGTTCGTGGCCCGGTCTGGGAAGATCCCACATTCCGCGGAGCGGCTGGGCCCGTGAGCCATGGCCGCTGAGCCTGCGTGTCCAGAGCCTGTGCTCCGCAACGG
>RJWK010051313.1:0-15991 GCA_004363435.1 Platanista minor | reverse complement strand
TGTATTCTAGAATACTCTTCCTGCCACTTTTTTTTTTCTTTTTCCAGGAATTGACTTTGTGAAGAGATGAGTCCAACTGGTTTCCTTACCTTCTGTCCCTCCCCGTCTCCTTCCTTCCTCCTCCTTTTCCTCCTTCTTCCTTTGATATGGGAGATTTCAAATATACTCTTAATGTGAGAGAAACACAGCAACCCCCCACCTTGTAGTCATTGCCCAGCTGCACATGTTCAAGCTTGTCTCCCCTACACCCCTAACCATCCGTTTCTCTTCTCCCTTACCACTGTGTTGTTTTCACATAAATCCCAGCCTTCACATTTCCTCCTTCAGTATTTCAGTACATATATATAAGAGACACGGCTGGGAGCCCAGCAAAGGCTGTTAACTAGAGCAGGAACATGTGACCTCCTCCTGTAACAGCCACCCAGCATGGAGACTGGGTTCTGAGAGGGACTGTCTGTAATGAGTGTTCCAAGAGGCCCAGGTGGCCCAGGCATCATCTTACCGTCTAGCCTGGATGTCCCAGAATGTCACTCCTGCTGCATTCTCTTGGTCAAACAAGTTTCCAAGGCCACCTTAGAATCAAGGGGAGGGGAATTGGAAATTGGGCTCTACCTCTTTCCCCCCTTTTTTTTTTTTTCTTTTGTGAGTAAAATCTACATATTTTAAATTTTACAATTTTAACATTTAAAAGTATACAGTTCAATGACATTAAGTACATTCACAACGCCGTGCCACCATCACTACTATCCGTTTCCAGAACTTTTTCATCATCCCCAACAGAAACTCTGCACCCATTCAACCATAACTCCCCATTCTCCCCTGGTAATTACTATTCTGCTTTCTGTCTCTATGAATTTGATGACTCTAGGGACCTCATATGACTGCAGTCATACAATATGTGTCCTTTTGTATCTGGCTTATTTCACTTAGCACACTGTTTCCAAGGTTCATTCGTGCTGTAACATGTGTCAGTACTTTTTTAAGGCTGGATAATATTCCATTGTATGTATTAGTCTTCACTTCTTGACGTGAGGAACAGCCTGTAAAGTACAGAGGGAAGGACTTGGTGGCAGCTGTCTTTGAGGACTGTTGGCTCTGGATAGTTTCTCAAGAGCCTTGATCTTCATTGTTGGGAAGTCATAAGATCTGACTCTCTAATTTGCTGAACCTTGAGAAGCTAAGAGCAGTGGAGAAGGGTCTAGAAGCAGGGAAAGAACAAAGAGTAGAGATGCACAGATGAAAGAGAAGAATAACTTAGAAGGAAAGTGAAGTCTTAAGAAGCATAGATCTGCAATTTTGCTTAAAACTTTCTGCTGCCTTTCTTATCTTTTCAAATCCAAATTTACTTCTGCCACCTTATTCCCCAGGGGCAGAGCAGACCACGTTCCTGACCCTTTCACCTTGTTCGAAGAGTACATCCCCTGTGTCACGTCATCCTCAGATTATTTCTCTTGAGACTCTCATTAGGATATTTTCCTCCTGGTCCTCTGCCACATTCCTGATGAGAATATATTAATTTAGAGTGACAGAGCTGCCTAAGTTGTACCAGGGAATTATGGAGCCAGACACATGATGAGGACACCCCCTTCTCTGCTACTCCTGATTGCTTGGGTCATGAGAAGCGTCACTTTCCTGAGAAATGAGGGGTGCAATGTGCTGAAAGGCAGCCCTGGGGGATGGGGGATCTGCAAGAGAACAGGGCAGGGGAGGACCCCAGGTAAGGCAGAATTTCCTCTCACAAGCTGGAGCCTTGAAAATACCCTGAGATTTGTATATTTTCCTCAGGAATTTGCACCTGTCAGTTATAAGTGCTTTTAGCTCACCTCGAAGCTGTGTCCCAAACTAGTGAAAATTTGTGTCTCACTCTGGTGGGGAGAGGAAGAAGCCCTTCACTACTGTTGAAAAAGGAATTCAAAATAAATGTTATTACACTTAAAATATTTTATAAAAAGAAAATCTGGGTTAGCCATAACATGAATAAATCTGACACTTAAACATCTCTGAGAGGAAAGAGAGACAGCTGGTTCTGTTCACAGCCACGGGCCTCTGTTTGGCTTGTTGGCAGGGAGAACCAGTCTGGACGTTGGTAATATATCTGCCAAGCTTCTGGAAGAAGTTTAAAAGATGTCAAGGGAGTGAAGCCCAGGAGCAGGTTCTCTTGGGAGCTGAGGATTAAAGGCGCCCTGGCAAACCAAGTCAGCGCATGTGTGAGCTCCCAAAACGGCTTTAGAGCAGCAGGAGGCTGAGCTTTGTGAGTCGCTGTGATTTACTATGTTTTGTTGGTTGCCGTGGTGCTGAGCGGTCTATCAGAAGATTCATTTTGCTAAACTAGTTCAGAAAGGTTTTAGTTTGGTGTCTTGTCTTCGATTGTTTTTCCTGGTGTCGTTGGTGTTGTATTCAGATAACTTTGCTCATGATTCTACACCTTTGTATTAACATGCTTCTCCAAACTGACTTAAAATTGTAAATGTTAAGAGTCAAATAAGTGGTTATGTTCATTGTCATGGGTCCTATGACATTCGTCTTATTAACCGGTGACTGATCAGTGGTTTGGAGCTTGGACTTCTTGTCTCTGAGAACATAAATGTTAGAATGTTGGTCACGTTCCCAGCCAGATCAAAGAATGTTCTTGTTTCAATGGGAAGATGTAACCTGAATTCTAAGGACTGGGTGCTTTGTTCTTCCACCCACTCACCCACCAACCCCACTCCTTCCTACAAAGGGATGGGACAGAAGTCCCAACGCTTCCCATCTTCATGCCCCAGGAAGTGGTGAGTTCCCACCAGGAGCAGTAGCAGTAGCCATTTTCAAGCAAGCAGTGATGGTTAATCTGGTGTTTGCCTTTCAAGGCCTGTCTGTATATGTTGCAGAATATTAGTAAGGATGCATGATACCTCCATATAGTGTTTATAATAAGAATCAATTTTCTTTCCTTCGTTCATTGATTGATTGATTCATTCATTCATTCAGTAATATTTAAGACCACCTATGTTTTTGTGCCCCACTGGAGAAAAGTGTATTCTGTTTTTCATTTATTTTTGAGCAGTATCAAAAGAGTGCCTGAGGGGGAAAAAAGGCATAGTGACTAATTGGGTAGCAGTGATATTTTCTTGGGAAATTAAAAGAAGAGAGAAAGTGTGAAAGAAAAGGATTCTGAGGCAGTAGTAGTAGTTTTTGAATTAAAAGTTTTTGAGAAGTTTCTAAAGGAAAGGATTTGGCGAGCTTTTGATATTTAAATAGAAAAAAATACATACGCAAGTTCACTAATCCCATTCATGAGGAATAAATTCTGTTGTTTTGGCTTTCCTCATTGCTATTGTAGGATTCAGTTTTCTCAGGACCACTGAATCAATTTATGCTTGCCCATTGACTCTGCCCTCATGACCTAATTACCTCCCAAAGGCCCCAGCTTCTAATACCATCGCTTTGGGATTAGGATTTCAATTCACGAATTTTGGGGGACACAATCATTCAAACCATAGCAGTGAGTTTTATTTCATTTATGAGAGTACTACAATTAGTTCATCTGTTCTCCTATTCTTAGATGTTTGGATTGTTTCTAGTTTTTGGCTATTATGAACCAGTCGCTATGAACATGCTGGTACATGTCTTTTTCTAGGCATATACACTAATGTATATACCTAAAAATGAATTGCTGAGTCATAGGGTGGTAGGTATTTAACTTTATTAGAAACTGCCAATAGTTTCCCATAGTGGTTGTGCCATTTTCTAATTGTTTCTTAGACTCACAATCAGTCTTTTTCTAGCCTCATTTTCATATCCAGAGGTATCTGCTGCCACCCATTTCTGAACATTTGGAGATTCTGAGGAATAAATTCCGCTGTTTTGGCTTTCCTCATTGCTGTTGAGTTTTCTCAGGACCACTGAGTCAATTTATGCTTGCTCACTGGTTTTCCAACTTCTAAAATTTTACTGCCATTTTTCTGTTCTCTCTGTCCTTATGGATTTCGGCATTTAAAATATTTCCTTTAATGCCATTTTAATGGGTTTTCAGGAATTAGTAGAACTAAATGCTTAAGTTCAGTTCACTAAACTCATTCTTTTTTTTTTTTTTTTTCCCGGTACGCGGGCCTCTCACTGTTGTGGCCTCTCCCGTGGCGGAGCGCAGGCTCTGGATGCGCAGGCTCAGCAGCCATGGCTCACGGGCCCAGCCCCTCCGCGGCATGCGGGATCTTCCCGGACCGGGGCACGAACCCGCGTCCCCTGCGTCGGCAGGCGGACTCTCAACCACTGCGCCACCAGGGAAGCCCTAAACTCATTCATTTTTAAGCTACTCTACCTTCACACAATTACTGGAACTGTTTATTTATTTAAACATACGTAGTTGACTTTTCAGATGCATCTTGAGCTTGGAGCAGTAGGGAAGTAAAAAGCAAAGTGAAAGTCCTTAAGCAGCAGGGAAAGGTCAGTCTATTTAGAGAATGAAATCTTGTATCAAAAAAGACACTCAACAATACCAAGCTGTGATAGGCATAATTATTTAATGATGTTATGTGGTGGAGATTATGAGGAACTTTCTTAGCAGGAAGGAATGGGCAAACTCAAGGTGATGCTTCTTCTTGGATAGCTTCAGGTTTCCCAGACATTCTTTTATTGGGTCACTTAATTGAGACCTGGAATGAACTGGGGGCACAGTTGCAAGAGATCAGTGTCAAGGTGAATTCCAAATACTCAATTGAAAAACATACCTTTTGTGTCAAGCTACCTGGTATATAAGTATCAGAAGATACTCACGATTCAAGTTAGTAACAATCATACCAAAAACATAAAAGGCTTAACTCATGTTGCCTGTCCTTGCGAGAGGACCGACCAGCTCTTTGGATCCTGGATTTTGCATTTTGCCCTTAAAAGCCACAGGATGCAGTGAGGCAAGCTCTCTACTTTCTGAGTCCCACTGTCTTTCATGTCTAAAGTACAAGTTCTAGGAAGACATTTCTCCATCAACTCTGGGCTTTTCTTTTTCTTGATGGTAAAACCCAGTGATGAATTGGCTTCAGTAGAATTCAGGGACTGTAACCCATGGGGTTCACTTCATTGAACAAATAATGCTGAATTTGAAGTGAGAACAATAGGAGCTAGGCTTAAAGAGCAGAAAAAAATAAGGTTAAATGTAAGGAAAAATTGTATAGAGAAGTTGTTATTAGTCAAGGTCTTGGTAAAACACAGATGACAATAAAACTATAACTTGACAAGCAGTTAATTAAGGGCCTGTTCACAAAGGTCTGTGCAGGGTGTAGGGGACAGTGAAGCTGTTACCATCCCTAGTCCTGACGGGAGAACGGTGGTCAGAATCCGGAAGTCGGGATCATGTACAGAGGACCCCTTGAGACCTTGAGAGGACCTGTGGCTTTTCATGAGGCATACAGCCATCCTGAGGCTGCAGAGAAGGAACCAGGAGAATAACACCCCAGCCTCACTCTCCTCCCTCCCTTGGATCTTCTGCCAGGCCTACCCATTGGCTGAACCAAACCAGACACCAGAGGGCAAAGGAGCCCCAGTGATACGGTCTGCGGGTCAGTCTCCCTGGGAGGAGGGGATGGAATGAAGAGTAGAGAGAGGATCTGGAGGGGCCAACAGGAGACACCCTGCACACGTGACAATGGTCAGCGTGGTGGAGTGAGTTCCTAAAGCAGGTCGCAGAAAGAATTATGGAAAAGTTTTGGAAACAATTTACCTACAGATCATTCTTACAGTTTGTATATATCCTTTCCAGCTGCCACAAATTCAGGTGCATCCCAAGTGTAAGATACAAGGTGCTGGTATCAGACTGAGTGAAATTCATTTTATAATAAAAAGCTGCTGGGGGCTTCCCTGGTGGCACAGTGGTTGAGAGTCTGCCTGCCGATGCAGGGGACGCGGGTTCGTGCCCCGGTCCGGGAAGATCCCACATGCTGCGGAGCGGCTGGGCCCGTGAGCCATGGCCGCTGAGCCTGCGCGTCCGGAGCCTGTGCTCCGCCACGGGAGAGGCCACGACAGTGAGAGGCCCGCGTACAGCAAAAAAAAAAATAAAAAGCTGCTACCCTAAAGAGGAAATGCCTGTTATTAGTAATAGTAAAACTGGTTGCCTAGCATTTTGCAGAATAGAGAAGATTTTCATATACATCATTTTGTGTGAGTCTCTCATTAATCTTGGGAGGTACCTAGGATGATAGACCTTTTTTTTTAACCTGTTTTGTTGAAGTATAGTTGATTTACAATGTTGTGCTAATTTCTGCTGTACAGCAAAATGATTCAGTTATACATATATATACATTCTTTTTCATATTCTTTTCCATTATGGTTTATCATAGGATACTGAATATCGTTCCCTGTGCTATACAGTAGGGCCTTGTTGTTTATCCATACTATGTATAATATTGAGTTTACATCTGCTAATCCCAAATTCCCAATCCATCTCTCCCTCCGCCTCGCTCCCCCTTGGCAACCACAATTCTGTTCTCTATGTCTGTGAGTCTGTTTCTGTTTTGTAGGTAAGTTCATTTGTGTCATATTTTATTTCACTTTATTTTATTATTTTAATAAATTTATTTTTTTATCTTTGACTGCATTGGGTCTTAGTTGCTGCTGCAGGCTTTCTCTAGTTGCGGGGAGTGGGGACTACTCTTCATTGTGGTGCGTGGGCTTCTCATTGCAGTGGCTTCTCTTGTTGCGGAGCACATGCTCTAGGCGTGCAGGCTTCAGTAATAGTGGCACGTGGGCTCAGTAGTCGTAGCTCACGGGCTCTAGAGCGCAGGTTCAGTAGTTGTGGTGCGTGGGCTTAGTTGCTCCGTGGCATGTGGGATCTTCCTGGACCAGGGCTCAAACCTGTGTCCCCTGCATTGGCAGGTGGATTCTTAACCACTGAGCCACCAGGGAAGCCCTGTGTCATATTTTAGAGTCTACAGATAAGTGATATCATATGGTATTTGTCTTTCTCTTTCTGACTTATGGTAATCTCTAGGTTATCCATGTTGCTGCAAATGGCACTATTTCATTCTTCTTTATGGCTGAGTAATATTCCATTGTATATATGTACCACATCTTCTTTATCCACTCATCTGTCCATGGACATGTAGATTGCTTCCGTGTCTTGGCTATTGTAAATAGTGATGCTATGAACATAGGGATGCATGTATCTTTTTGATTCATAGTTTTGTCCAAAATATGCCCAGGAGTGGCATTGCTGGATCATATGGCAGCTCTGTTTTTAGTTTTTTGAAGAACCTCCATGCTGTTTTCCATAGTGGCTGCACCAATTTACATTCCCACTGACAATGTAGGAGGATTCCCTTTTCTCCACACCCTCTCTAGCATTTATTGTTTGTAGACTTTTTGATGATGGTCATTCTGACCGGCGTGAGGTGGTACCTCATTGTAGTTTTGATTTGCATTTCTCTAATAATTAGCAATGTTGAACATCTTTTCATGCGTATGTTGGCCATCTGTATGTCTTTGAAGAAATGTCAATTTAGGTCTTCTGCCCATTTTTCGACTGGGTTATTTTGTTGTTGTTGTTGAGTTGTATGAGCTATTTGTTTATTTTGGAAATTAAGCCCTTGTCAGTTGCATCATTTGCAAATATTTTCTCCCAGTAGGACAATAGACCTTTTTAACAGATGAGAAACGTGAGTCTCCTAGAGGTTGTCTAAGATATCACAGCAAGCAAGGGGAAAGGCTGATCCCAAGTTCAGGTGTCTTCCACAAAGAGAAACTCAAGTCACCTGCAATGATTTTTTTAAAGGCAAGAATGATGACAATAGAAGAAAATATAAGAAATTCTTCCCTTTTCCAGGTATAGCTGTGTGGGCTTTGTGACTATGATCTTCTTCACTAGTAGCTGACTTTTCACTGTCTTCTGTTTAAGGCGATGCCATCTGGTGATGGTTCGGATGGATATTTGAGTCCTGGATGTTATACCATTATAACTAGGTGAAAGCCAGAGGGGTCCATTCTGAAGGTCCCTGTATATCCTGAATCCCTTATAACTCCAGTATTTTGTACGGTTGAGCCTGATCCAACCTCTGAAAGAGATATGCTTGGTATCCTAATATCTGCCATGTCTGATATACACCACAGTGGTCTACACTAGAGTACGGTAAGTCCCCTAGAGTATGGTAAGTCCCCTAGATTATGGTAAGTCCCCTACCTACGAACCTTCAAGTTGAGAACTTTCAAAGATGCAAACATGCGTTCAGGTGTGAGTGAAATTGCAGCTTGCCCTCCATCTCCTATTGCTGATGATCCTCCAGCTCTACCATCTCCCACCTCCTTTCCCTCCTCCAGTCAGTAACGCTTCTTGCCTGTTCACTTGATGCCAGACCCTGTATGCCAGCTGCTGTACTGTACTACTGTACTTTTCAAGGTACTGTACCGTAAGATTAAAAATGTTTTCTTGGGCTTCCCTGGTGGCGCAGTGGTTGAGAGTCCGCCTGCCGATGCAGGGGACACGGGTTCGTGCCCCGGTCCGGGAAGATCCCACATGCCGCGGAGCGGCTGGGCCCGTGAGCCATGGCCGCTGAGCCTGCGCGTCCGGAGCCTGTGCTCTGCAACGGGAGAGGCCACAACAGTGAGAGGACCGAGTACCGCAAAAAAAAAAAAAAAAAGTTTTCTTTATTTTTTGTGTTGGTTGTTTTTTTATGTATTATTTGTGTGAAAAGTATTATAAACCTATTACAGTACAGTACCATACAGCTGATTGTGTTAATTGGGTACCTAGGCTAACTCTGTTGGACTTATGAACAAATTGGACTTACCAACATGCTCTCCGAACGGAACTCATTTGTATGTAGGGGACTTACTGGAATTAGATGACCATTTGGCCAATGTTTGGCCAGAGTTTTAATAATAGTAATAAAAAAGCCAAATTTAGGGATAAATTGGGGGAACAGTGCATGGCTATTTTGTACACAGCCTGTGTGCCTTGGCCCATGTCCTCATTCAAGGGTTTGCAGGGCAGCATTCTGGTGATGTGGCTTTAACTTCTCATTAGCAGCCCCTCCAGTGTAGGAGAGAAGCCAAGCCCACCAGACAGTGAATCCCTGGGGCCTTCTCTCATCTTGTTTTCGTTGTTGACATTTTAGAAGTAGATCATATTCGCTATATGATCTCACACTCCTGTCTTGGCAGTTGGACTCAAGATTTTCTTCCTTATTTAAAAAATATATATTAAAAAAAATTTATATAAATCCCAGATCATAAGTGTTCAGTTAGCTAAGTTTTAACAGTTGGATACACCCATGTAGCCAATATCCAAAACAAGATATAGAACATTTTTATCACTCCAGAAAATTCCCTTATCTCTTCCCAGTCAATCCCCTCACTCCACACCTCCTCCCCAAAACAGGCAACTACCCTTTTTTTAAAAAAAAGCTTATATTTATTTATTTATTTTTGGTTGCGTTGGGTCTTCATTGCTGCACGCGGGCTTTCTCTAGTTGCCGTGAGTGGGGGGCTACTCTTCGTTGCAGCACGCGGGCTTCTCACTGTGGTGGCTTCTCTTGTTGCAGAGCACAGCCTCTAAGTGCGTGGGCTTCAGTTGTTGTGGCTCGTGGGCTCTAGAGCACAGGCTCAGTAGTTGAGGCGCGTGGCTTAGTTGCTCCGCGGCATGTGGGATCTTCCCGGACCAGGGCTCGAACCTGTGTCCCCTGCATTGGCAGGCAGATTCTTAACCACTGTGCCACCAGGGAAATCCTGTATTGATTTCTTAACGGTGTCTTTTGATGAGCTGGATTTAAGATTTTAATGGAGAGATTTGGGGTCCAGTGTTGGGTAATGGACCCTCACCCATTCTATATCTGATGCTGCTAATTTTCAGTTATGAAGATTAGTGGTGGGCTGGTAGCATAAGGATTATAACCATGTTTTCTTTTTAAGCCATCTGATATTGCATTAAAAAAAATTTTCTGGGGCTTCCCTGGTGGCGCAGTGGTTGGGAGTCTGCCTGCCGATGCAGGGGACGCGGGCTCGTGCCCCGGTCCGGGAGGATCCCACATGCCGCGGAGCGGCTGGGCCCGTGAGCCATGGCCGCTGGGCCTGCGCGTCCGGAGCCTGTGCTCCGCAGCGGGAGAGGCCACTGCAGTGAGAGACCCGCGTACCGCAAAAAAAAAAAAAAAAAAAAAAAAAAAAAAAAAAAAAATTTTCTAAAGGCAAGTTCAAGACTTCCCCATAGTAACAATAATTGTGTTGCTGGGTGTGAAGATTCCAGATGTATTAGGTCTCTTTGAGTAGCAACTGCCAGGGCATAAAAGAAGCCCATGTTAGAAGACCATGTCCTGTCTTTTGCCAATTATGCATTCTCATTTTCCAAAAAGCTTTGGCAGTGCAAGAGGGGGCTCTTGCAAGGGGGCACAGTGCAAGTCAGGTACTACAGACCTGGAAGACAGTAGCCACTTCCAGCTTTTTCCTCAAGATTTGATGACAGGGCACATAGTACTTTTACAAATTAACAAAAAAGGAGAGAAGCAGAAGCCAGATTCCTCAGTGACAAACGAGTCGCCTTGTTCATTGGTCAGGAAAGTGTCTTCAGTCGAGTCCAGCAAGGGTCTGGATTCCTGGAGTCACTCGGTATTTATAATTCATAAGCTCCTCTTGGAGAGGAAGGAAGAATTCCTCTTAAGAAAAGTGGCCTCATGTGATACTAAATATTGACTCATAACCTGGGTCTGGGGAGATACTTTCAAGCTTCTTGGAGTACCAGCAATAAAGGATGAGCTTTCTGTAGTAGAGTTCACGTGTAGACTCATTTGCCAGCCAATTCTGACATATCAGCTACCTGAAATGGTGCTTGGTTCTGACACTGATAATCATTAGCTCCAATCTTTTATATTTACATTAAGGTTTGATTTTGACAACAATCAGAGTTCTCAGGTTGAAAAGCCTTTGTAGTCTCTAATTTGCGCTAAGTAAATACTGGCTTCTTGGTTGACTTCTGTCAATTCTTAATCATTTAGGGTAATATTTGTAATATTTAACTTTGGATACAAGGACGTGGAAGATCACTGCTCACCTTTTCTTTAGTGCCAACACTGTTTGGAACTGAAAAAAGACTCATCTTTATTTTCACACATACTGTGATTTCTGGCTGGTAATGGCTCTGAGCTCCTTGAATTTCCTGGGTTCCACTTATATTCTAGAATTCTCCATTTGTCTAGTTACCATGACCCTGTAAAAGTCGGAAAAAAATAACAATGGCTCAAGGAGGAAATAGCCATGGCTTAAGGTAGTGTACAGCTAACAGAACTCCCTCATTTGCAAAGAGCAAGAAAAATAGGGACTTGAAATTGAGAAGACTTGAGGGTCAGGGGCATTCCTCAGCACAATTTAAAACATTCTAAAAAATGAAAAAAAAAGTTTGTACATTGAAAACATTGTTCTGACTTTTTTTAATGTTTCCTCTAGGGAAAGAATATGAATTGTTTTACTCAGACAAAACTATCTCTGAATTTAGCCACGGTCTTTTTTCTAACTGCCTCTTTTCTTGCTGTTTCAGGTGAACCTCTTTGTGCTGCTCTCTGTGGTGTGTGTCCTCCTGAATTTAGCCGGATTTATCCTAGGCTGCCAAGGGGCCCAGTTCGTGTCCAGTGTGCCCAGGTGTGATCTGGTAAGCAGTTCTGAATCCTCACTGTGCACCTGGGCCGACCCTGGCCTGCCCGGCTTTCCCGGGTGCCAGTGTGTGGCTGGCAACACCCAGGGCCAGGCAGCATCTTAAAATGAAACCTGAAGTTGGTAAAAGGAAGCGGGGAAACAAAACAAAGAACTTCCTGCTAAGTATTTTACTCAGGTTGTCAATTTTTTATTTTTTCCAAAGCAGGAACCAGCCAGAAGAACCCCAGAACCCCAGTAATAAAATGCATCATTAGTTAGTGAATAGATGGATCAGTTGTCCACAATCAATATCTATCTGCTCTCATCTATAGAGGAAAAATGGATATTATCAGAATTTAGGTCAGCAGTCCTTTATCTGAAACCTTTGGAGGCCAGGTGTGTTTCAGCATTCAGAGTTTTTCCAATTTTTAGAAGATAAATGTGACGCATATACTGTTTATTCTGTAGCATCCCGGTGGAGTCTGGACAGCAGAATGTAATCCAGAATTTTTGGTTTCCAGAGCTTTTTGGATTTCAGAATTGTGGACAAGAGGTTATGGACCTGTACTATGTCAATTTCTATTTTCCTGATTTTTAATTGTTGTAGTAAAATGCCCGTAGCAAAAAATTCACCATCTTAACCATTCAGTAGTGTGAAGTACATTCACATTGTTATGCAACCGATCTCTAGAATTCTTCCCATCCCCTCCTCCCCCTGGCCTCTGGCAACCACTCTTTCTGACGCTGTGGATTTGACTGCTCTTGTTACCAGATATAAGTGGAATCATACAGTATTTGTCTTTTAGTAATTGCTCATTTCACTTAGCATAACATGCTCAATATGTACACCTGTTGTAGGAGGTGTCAGAATTTCCTTCCTTTTTAAAGCTGGATAACATTCCACTGTATATAGAGGACACATTTTGTTTACCCTTCATCCATCGGAGGACACTTGGGTTCTTTCCACCTTTTGGCTGTTGTGAACAATGCTGCCCTGGAAGTGGGTCAGTTCTCTGGAATATATGCCTGGAAGGTGGAATTGTTGGCCATCTCTGAACTTTTTAAGAGGACTTTTCTGTAACAAATATCTCCCTGTGGCGCAAAGCAAAAGAAGTGGACTCTTTACAGGTTGTAGTAAACCTCATCTATTTGGAACTTGGTTCCATGGCAATCTGGCCCTTTCAGAACCAGCAGGATGCAAGTGAAGAAGGCTGCCACGTTTCTCAAAACACTGTGACCAGGTCCTTGCAGTGAAACTCATGGCCTTCCCAGATAGGAAAGCTCCTCCTGGACTCACTAAAAACCTATTGCTCTTCCTTAACAGCCCTTCACAGTTTCTTTGATTTTTGTCATTCCTTCACTTAATAAGCGTAAGTTTTGGACGCACAGGCTCACAATGTTTTCCGGTTTTTAAGGCCCCGTATCATTTGCCCTCATCCTGCTCTCCTGCTGCAGCAGCTCACACTCCCTGTAATGGAGCCCAATCCCCGCCTGTCATTACCCAGGCTCCTGCCCTACTTTCCTGTTCCTGACAATGCTGTCTCTCCCCCGACCATTCCCTGTCCCTTACTTCCCTGTTCATTCAAATGGTGTCAGCCTTTTAAAGCCTCATTCAATGATGATCTTCTTAAGGAAATAGTCCCTGATCCCCAGGGAAGGTAATCTTCCAGAATTCCTATCTGTACATCTCTGAAGCATTTCTCTTTCCTTTTTTGGGCTAAAGGTATTCATATACCTGTCCTCTCTTCTACTGGTCTGGAATCTTCCTGAGAACAGTGTCTGGCTCTGTATTTTCTTGGGGGTTTTCAACAGCACCTCCCACAGACTTCTTTACATACATAGAGTTCCCAGAAAATAAATTTTAAACAAGGCTTGTTCTTCCTGTTACTAATCACACAGAAAATTGGAAGGGGCAAAGAGAACAGACACAGGCTAGAAGTGAAAAGTCATAATATTTTAAAAGACAGTTCGATAAAAGAGTAGCATCTATTATATGCAAGACCCCATGCTAGAAACTACAGATAGTAGAAAGAAAAGTCAGACATCGTTTCTGACCTAGACGTTTATCACGTAGCAAGAGGAGTGGGATAACGATGTTTGTGGAGGGAATGAATAAATGCCCAACTGCAAAGCAAGGGAGTCTGTGATCAGCCATCAGAGTGAGACACAGTGCTCTGGGGGTGCAAAAGAAGGACTTCTGCTCTTGGGAAGACGGGAAAAGGATACCTGGAACATAGGTATTTGAGATGGGCCTTGAACAATAAATAAATAAAGGGAGTGGGTCTAAGCCAGGAGAGGAGAGGATTCCAAGGGCAGTGGTTAGTTAGTAGTTAGTTGGCCTGAGTGGTTAGATCACTGTTGGCTCTGGAACAAACAGAAGCCAAATTACAAGGTATAAGGGTCTATATGGTTGACTTTTCTGAGAAATTCTGTGCTTCTCTACCCTGACTCCCTGTTAGAATCACCTGGGGGAACTTTTTAAAGAATACCCAAACTTGGGCCCCATACTCAGAGATTCTCAGCTGTCCTGGAGTGGGGGTCTCGGCATCAGTACTTTTTTAAGTTTTAAAGTGTATTTTCAATTAAAACTTTTTCCCACCACAAAACCAACTCTGGGATTGTTTCTGATTATATAATTGGAAAAGCCATAAAAGTGTAGGATGGAACTTAAAAATCATTTGAAATCTCACTATTTGGGGACATCATAGTTAACCAGTTGACAGGTTTTTTGCATGTCATTGTGGATAAAAACACACCTAATTTTTCATCAACAGGACCATATCGTAATTGTTTTTCATTAGGGAACGTATTTGGCAAGTGGAGTCTTTCTGAGGAAGGGATGCTCTCCTTCCCACTTTGCCTCGCCATCCACACCAGTCACCCTGAATCCACGGTAACAAGCTGGGGGATTTCCTTTCATGTTTCATGCCCATGTAACCTTACGTAGATGTGTATGGGGTGGGGTTGTTCACGACTTATTCTTCAGAAATGGGATCTTTTGTATCCACTTCCCTGCGTATTGTTTTTCTCACTTAAAGATGTATTAGGTGCAGCTCTAACACCTTTTTTTCCTTTGAACAAGTCATTTATCTATTTTCTTGTTGTCCATTGTGGTTTGGCTTTTGACAGATAGAAGCAGTGCTGCTATGAATACTATTCTGCAGATCTCCATCGGGGCTGTGACCTAAGCAGAGTAGGCTCCCAGGACAAGGATTATTCTTCTGTTTGTCTCATTTTTTTTAATAGCACATTCAACCATTTGACGATTCTATCCATTTTTTAAAAAACTGAGATAAAATCTATAGCTAAATGACCAGATCTCAAGTGTGCAGTTCATTAAGTTTTGACCAAAGTATACATTTGTCATGACAAATACACTCATGTATACACCCCCAGACAAAATCTAGAGTATTTTTATCACTTTAGAAAGTTATTTGCCGTCTTCTTTCAGGAAGTCTCAACTCTCTCATAGGCAACCACTGTTCCAGTTTCTTTCAACATAGATTAGTTTTGCCTGTTCTTGAACTTCATACAGGTGGAGTCATGTGGTATGTACCTTTTTGTGTCTGACTTATTTAGCTCAGCATGATGTTTTTGAGATTCATCCATGTTTTTGGGTCATATCAATTGTTTGCTCTTCCCTTCTCTCTCTCTTTTTTTAATCAGGGCAATATTTCATTGTATACAAATAGCACAGTTTGTTTTATCAGGTCTCCTGTTGATGGACATTTGGGTTGTTTCCAGTTTAGGGGTGTTATGAACAAAGCTGTTGTGAACATTTTTGTATAATGTTTTTTGGGGGGCCTGTTTTCATTTCTCTTCAGTAAATACGTAAGTATGGAATTGCTGGGTCACGTGGTAAATGTATGTCTAACTTTAAAAGAAACTGCTCAACAGTTTTCCGAAGTGGTTGGGAATAAGTATATTTAATTTAAAATGTATGGACAGTTCCTTTATTAAAGAGCTTTAACTTACATTTCTGCCAGTAACCCTCTACCTACAACAAGTGTTACTCTAATTTTTTGCCAGTCTGATGGGGTAAGTCGAGATCTCATTGTTACTTTAATTTGCAGTTCCCTAGTTGCTAAAGATGGCATCGTCATTTTTGGCAAAACTTCCCAGAAGATTCTAATGTGCAGCTAGGATAGAGAGCCATAATAGTGATTGATGACGGGAGGAAGGAGAGGATCTGACAGCTTCAGGTAATAGTATCAAGTATGAAAGAGGGATGTTTTTTATTTAAGAATGGGGAGATTCGAACAGGGTTGTTTGCAGATGGTTAAAGACATTGAAGAGAAGTTAGAATAAGTTTTCAGAAATATTGGGCAGAGATGGGATTAAGAAGGCAGGTGATCAGGAACAGGAAGAATGAGGAACACAAAAGGCACGGTTGCCTAGAATCATTTTT
>RJWK010051312.1:0-15994 GCA_004363435.1 Platanista minor | reverse complement strand
AGTACTGAAAATTAGAATTCAAGAAATGTTTCCTGAAAGTCACTTGAAAATATATATTGAAAGGACATACCATGGACAAGAAAAAGGAAGGAAGGAGGGAGGGAGCTAGGGAAGAGAGAAGAAAGAAAGAAAGAAAGAAAGAAAGAAAGAAAGAAAGAAAGAAAGAAAGAAAGAAAGAAAGAAAGGAAGGAAGGAAGGAAGGAAGGAAGGAAAGAAAGAAAGGAAGGAAGGAAGAAGGAAGGAAGGAAAGAAGGAAGGGAAGAAGGAAAGAAGGAAAGGAAGAAGGAAAGAATGAAGGAAAGAAAGAAAGGAGGAAAGAAGGAAAGAAAGAAAGGAAGGAAGAAAGGAGGAAAGAAGGAAAGAAAGAAAGGAAGGAAGAAAGAAGGAAGGAAGGAAAGAAAGAAAGAAAGGAAGAAGGAAGGAAAGAAAGAAAGAAGGAAAGAAAGGAAGAAAGAAAGAAGGAAAGAAAGGAAGGAAGGAAGAAAGAAGGAAGGAAGGAAGGAAGGAGGAAGGAAAGAAAGAAAGGAAGGAAAGAAAGAAAGGAAGAAGGAAGGAAGGAAAGAAAGAAAGAAGGAAGAAAGAAGGAAGGAAGGGAAGAAGAAAAGAAAGGAAGGAAGAAAGAAGGAAAGAAGGAAAGAAAGGAAGAAAGAAAGAAAGAAAGAAAGGAAGAAAGAAGGAAGGAAAGAAAGAAAGGAGGAAAGAAAGAAAGAAAGAAGAAGGAAAGAAAGAAAGAAAGGAAGAAAGAAGGAAAGAAAGAAAGAAGAAAGAAAGGAAGGAAGGAAGAAAGAAGGAAGGAAGGAAAGAAGGACAGAAAGAAAGGAAGAAAGAAGGAAGGACAGAAGGAAAGAAGGAAAGAAAGAAAGAAGGAAGGAGGAAGGAAAGAAAGAAAGAAAGGAAGGAAGGAAGGAAGAAGGAAGGAA
Source organism: Platanista minor (assembly GCA_004363435.1). NCBI lineage: Eukaryota > Metazoa > Chordata > Mammalia > Artiodactyla > Platanistidae > Platanista > Platanista minor. The sequence goes on along the minus strand of RJWK010051312.1, from coordinate 15,074 downwards.
GGAAGGGAGGAAGGAAGGAGGAAGGAAAAAAGGAAAGAAAGAAAGAAAGGAAGGAAGGAAGGAAGAAAGGAAGAAAGAAGGAAAGAAGGAAGGAAAGAAAGGAAGAAAGGAAGAAAGAAAGAAGGAAGGAAGGAAGGAAGGAGGAAGGAAAGAAGGAAAGAAAGGAAGAAAGAAAGAAAGAAAGGATGGAAGAAAGGAAGAAAGGAGGAAGGAAGGAAGGAAGAAGGAAGGAAAGAAGGAAGAAAGGAAGAAGGAAGAAAGAAAGAAAGGAAGAAATAAGGAAGGAAAGAAATAAAGGAGGAAAGGAGGAAAGAAAGAAAGAAGAAGGAAAGAAAGAAAGAAAGGAAGAAAGAAGGAAAGAAAGAAAGAAAGAAAGAAGGAAAGAAAGAAAGGAAGGAAGGAAAGAAGGAAAGAAGGAATGAAAGAAAGAAAGAAAGGAAGGAAGAAAGGAAGAAAGAAGGAAGGAAGGATGGAAAGAAAGGAAGAAAGAAAGAAGGAAGGAAGAAGGAAGGAAAGAAAGAAAGGAAGGAAGAAAGAAAGGAAGAAAGAAGGAAGGAAGGAAGGAAAGAAGGAAAGAAGGAAAGAAAGAAAGGAAGAAAGAGGAAGGAAGGAAAGAAGGAAGAAAGGAGGAAGGAAGGAGGAAGGAAAGAAGGAAAGGAAGGAAGGAAGGGAGGAAGAAAGGAGGAAGGAAAGAAAGAAAGAAAGGAAGGAAGGAAGAAAGAAGGAAAGAAGGAAGGAAAGAAAGGAAGAAAGAAGGAAGGAAGGAAGGAAGGAGGAAGGAAAGAAAGAAAGGAAGGAAGGAAGAAAGGAAGAAAGAAGGAAGGAAGGATGGAAAGAAAGGAAGGAAGGAAAGAAGGAAAGAAAGAAAGGAAGGAAGGAAGAAAGGAAGAAAGAAAGAGGAAGGGAAAGAGGGAGGAAGGAAGGAAGGAGGAAATAAAGAAGGAAAACCCAGAAAGACCAACATTGCAATGTAGTCTTGAAAAATGACTGGACTTTAAGGAAAAGAAAATCTTTGGGGCCAAGTCACTTAGAAAGAAACTAAGATTATCACCAGATCACTCCATAGCAATGCTTTATGCCAGATGAAAATGGAATGATATCTTTAACATCACTGAGCGTAAAAAATGTGACTTCATATATTTTTAACTAGTCAAGTTTACATTAAAGTATAAATACTGCAGATAAACTGTTACAAACATGGAAGAACCCAAAGAAGTTTTCTCAGGACCTCTTCCTGAGGAATCTATCAGATGACAAGCTTTATACGGTCAAAATGGCAGGAGAGGCATTAACATGAGGATGGGTGACTCAGTATTCTTGGCATGCAAAAATGCAGACACAAATGTAAGACAAAAGTTTTAAGCAAAAATCCTGTAATCCCCAAACTTGAATTGGCAGTACCAGTATAAACTCATGATGTGCTCTAACTTTACATTTTTCCTAGCTGTATCCACTGAAAAAGCCTAGAAACCATGACCAAATGACAGGACGGAGCACCCCAGTGTCCAGATTGTGATTTCTAAATACTATGTCCTATTTAAGGGAAACAGGGCTTCTTGGAGCAATAGCTGGTCCTGGTACTGGAGCAGGAGGTGTACAAGGTGAACCTGGAACCTCTTGTTATATGAGAAGCAAGAATGTTATCAAAGACCAGTGGGATCTTGTCAAAGAACTCAGGAGCCAACTTGAAGAAGTTCCCACTGTACAAACATAGGACAATTTGAACATCAATAAGATAATAACCATAATGAATCGAAACACAGAAAATATACTTAAATCCATGAATTAATCATGATATAAAAATAATCAACTGAAGGAAAAAGGGAAACTATAGATGGAAAGAGACTTAATAGGCTTATCAAAATACTGCAATGCACATGATTAGTTGAATCACAGTTCAAACAAACAAAAACTGGGGGGAAAAAAGTAGAAATTTTATCACTGACTTGATACTTGACTGTATTAGGGAATTACAGTTCTTTATTTTAGGTGTGATAATGGTATTGTGGTTAGGCCTTTTTTTAAGTTCTTATCTTTTATAATTATGATGACTGGAATTTGTTTAAAAGTAGTACAGGAGAGGAAATGAGGGTGCATGGAGCTTTAGTATTCTGTTCTGCATATTTTTGTATATTTTGAAAGTTCTCCATAAGAAAAGCTTTTTTTAAAATTTTACATCAGGCGCTTCCCTGGTGGCGCAGTGGTTGAGAGTCCGCCGGCCGATGCAGGGGACGCGGGTTCGTGCCCCGGTCCGGGAAGATCCCACATGCCGCGGAGCGGCTGGGCCCGTGAGCCATGGCCGCTGAGCCTGCGCGTCCGGAGCCTGTGCTCCGCAACGGGAGAGGCCACAACAGTGAGAGGCCCGCGTACCGCAAAAAAGAATAAAAAATAAAAAATAAAATAAATAAATAAAATAAGATAAAATAAAAATAAAATTTTACATCAGGATTGTAGACATAAACTGGGACTGTCCCAGGCAAATGGTCCAAACATGGTTACAGGGGCCCAGAGATGTAGGTGACAGACCTGTCAAACACCCCAAAAAGTGTCCAGTATGATTACGTTCTGACCATTTAGCATTTTTTATACTTTTAGCTAATCTATTTTTATTTTCATTTTTACCTGCGTCAATCCACGTTCAATTGGTGTAACAATAATTTCTTATTTGAGAACTTCCGCCGTGTGATTTTTTTTTTTTTTTGATCTAGCTCAGTTTCTCCAAAAGAGCCTCTAGCAAACAGGCCACTAAAATTTGGCAGCTTTACTGTTGAATGCATTCAATTATCATTTTTTAAGTCTAGCACCACATTCCTTTAATGATTTAGGACCTTGCATGATTTTAAATGTCTCTCAAAGCTTTCATTGTAAATTGTGTTAAACATCAAAGGAAGTAAGTGATGCCCAGATGCTGTTTACCTCCTGTGAAATTCTTCCCACTAAATAGGACGGGTAGCCCTCAACGGATTCAGAATTAGAGCTGGGTAGGAAGGAATAACCTTCATTTTTTTATGCTAATCCAAAGCCTCGCACTGAATATGAAAAACCACATTAGAAAATCTTTTTAAAATCGACCTTCTGCATTGATTCCTCTGCTTTTATTTCCAGTCCCATCAAGAAACACAGTGACAATTCCCATGTCCATGGGGGCAAAGAGGTCCCTAGAGGCTGCAGCTGACTTAGGGTTAGTATTACTGGCTTTTATTTGCTTAAATGGGACCTCTAAGCCAGAACCCTAGAAAAGTCCTCCTTACCCTTGATGAACTGTCCTGAAACAAAAGCCAAACAACAGTATCTAGACATCCCTGCTCTTTTCTCTGCCATGTCCTGCTGGGGGGATATTGTTTCTTTGCCAGGTGCCATTCCTGACGCCTCCACTCACATCCTTACTGTTGGGAGGAGGGCTTATTCTAAGGATATACTCCTTATGCTTCCAGGCCAGATTTTTTTTTTTTTTTTGGCTCCACCACGCGGCTTACAGGATCTTAGTTCCCTGACCAGGGATTGAAACCACGCCTTCGGCAGTAAAAGTATGGAGTCCTAACCACTGGACCACCAGGCCAGATTTTTAAAGGAAAAAACAAAATAGCAATTTCTGCTCACCCCCATCCACACCATCATGGCAGTTTTTCAAACTTTTAATAGCTCTGTGTCTCTCTGGATCTCTGGTTATTTTGTGACTTGAAATGCTAGTATTGGCCACCTAAGTCTGGAATATTTTGGTGGGAAATTTCTCAACTGCATGGTTGCAGAAAGATCCCCACCTCTCCCCCCTACTGAAAGAGGAAGAGTGTTTATTCCCTACCCAGTTAGACACCTGTCCCCAGATGTTTATCAACCACGCTCCAGCAGACTTTTAGGCACTGGGGACACCACTGTGCGGCCAAAGGCCTCCGTTCTTTTCTTCTAAAAGACTTTGCTCGATGCAGATTAATCGGCAGTGTTGAAGTTTCCCTGGGTCCCCCTCTCTGCAACCACGGGATCGGATATCATGGGGGTAAGAGCCTGGGCTCCGGAGCCAGGATGCCTGCATTTGAACTCTGGCTTTGTGACCTCAAACAAGTCACTTAGACCTACTGTGCATCAGTTGACTCATCTGTAGTATGGGCTACTAAAGTTCCTACCTCTGAGGGTTGTAAGAATTCAGCAATACACATATCGGGGTCAAGAACAGTGATGAATTCTCCATACACATTAGCTGTGTATTACAACTGCAGAAGGCACAGCTATGGGCTCCTAGGCTGATCAAAGCCCCCCTTTCTTCTCTTCTGCCCTTTGCTGCCTCAGCCCTTCTAATATCATCCTCGTCAGCTTCTCCCACCTTCTCTCCTAGCCTACAATTTTCTTATACTTCCAAATCATTTTCTTCCATCCCAGCACCCCCCTACCAGAAGCATAAACTCTAATATCCTAACCTATTTGTTATAAAGGATGTCCGTCAAGCATAACAACTTGACAGTGTTTCACGGGCAAAGACAAACATGACAGCATGAGAATTTTTTAGCTCTCCTCCTCTCTCTTAAGGAGGAGAGAGGAAGCTAAGGGCACAAGGACTTCCCTGCCTCAGGGAGGCCCACCTGGAGAAAAGAAAGTGTCCGGGAGGCTGGGAGAGGGACACCAAGGGAGCAGAGGGGTGGCAAGAAACTGGTATGGGCTGGAGTTTGTGGGGGAAAAGGGAGAAAGATGATTTGGGGCACTTTGGGGAGAAAGATGAATAAAGAAGGTATTTTAGAAGTTTAGCTGTGCTGTGTCTACAATCTTCCCTCTGCTACCTGAGGGCAAGAAAGAGTCCTGTAGGGACGTACAAATTATCATTAAGGCTTCTGGAGTCTGATTTGAGCTCCTTTTGGATCCTGTGAGCAGGAAGGCCCAAATTTCCAATTGCAACAGCAGCTAGCATTTACTGAGTAGCGACCAGACCCCAGGTGCCACGCTGGAGCCCCACATGCAGTGTCTCCAATTCTCACAGCAACTCTGCAAGGCCGGTGGGATGATTCCTTCTTTCCTGGAACTTAGTTCCAATGAAGACAAATAACTTCATCAGGCCGATGAGAGGCAGAGTTGGGACTGGAACCCAAATCTATCTGATTCCAATGCCTGGAATCGTTCCACCATTCCAGTGAATCTGAACACAAGCTTTTAGAGGGCAGGTTTAAAATTTCCTGTCGTATTATTATTATCACTCTTGTAAATTTCAGTGACGTGCCTAACGTAATACCATGTGCATGCGCTTGGGTTGTCTTTAGCTCCTTTGAATTAAGATACCATTTTGGAGTTCATAGATGCTTCTGATCAGACAGTTATTAATTTCATAACAAAACTGCACATTCACGTGTCAAAAATGAGACTCAAGGAAATTGACCATTTTTCAAATATTGTATTATTGTGTGTGTACAAACTGGCAGAGAAAGAAAGACTCTAAGGAGGCTGTTTAAGATTTTAGTGCAGCTACTTAAAAATAAGTACATAATGTTGTTTGAGTTCTGAGACGCCTAAAAGAATTGTAAACAAATCATGCAGCTATTCCTTTACAGCACGCTACCTGGGAAAAGCATTGTTTGTTCACAGCAAATATGTAACCACAAAACACATTAAAATGCAGAAAAATCATCTGATCAAACAAAATAATGATAAATCAGCTCAAAACTTGTTGCCATTACAGGATATTAAATATGCTCATCTAGGGAAGAATGTGCATTAGTCACCTATTTAATCGTGCACATAATTAAAGCGGTTGCCCGCACTATGATTTATAGGTTGGATCTTCTAATTACTTAGCTGTAGCAATTAGGATTTTCTTTGTATTACACTTCTTCAGGCCAAAGATGCCTTCTATCACTCGGGCCAGATTTAGGAGGGCAAATCCCGGCTTCCGTCCCATCCCCTGGGACTCCTGCCCTTGTTGAAGTTGTTCCCAACTGGGGCTCTTAAAGGGAAGTCTGATGCTATTGGGAGGAGAGGAGAGGAAAGTCACTGTGATGGCTGAGCCATGGGTCTCTTCCTGAGAGACCCGTTTGCTTTGGAATCTTGTCTCAGCTTCAGGAGGCCCACTGCCTTGGAAACTCAGGGTCCTGTCTTCATCTAATACAGTAACTTCCAGACATTTCCTTACTAGAGAAAGATCAAAAGAGCCAGGAGTTGAAGAGAAATGTATATAACACTCTTCAGACCTTCATTATTCCATAAAGTTTTGTTTAAAGCTTTAGGAGGCAGCACAGTAGGATCAGGAAAGGGGAGCCCATCTATTATTTATCTAATGTATTCCACGTGCCAGGAATTCTGCTCTACATGCAGGGGTTAAAAGCACAGGCTCTGGAGTCAAAAGGCCTGAGTTCATATCATGGCTCAGATAATTACTAGCTGTGTGGCACTGGGAGATTTACTTATCCTCTCTGAGCTTCAGTTTCCTTATCTATAAAATGGAGCTAAGAGTACTTACTTCAAAGAGTTTTGAAGACTAAATGAGATAAAACTTTAAAGCAACCACTTGCATAGATCCCAGCATATCGTAAGCACTTACTGCATGCATTATTCTTAGTGTATTCAATATTTCCAACCCTATGAATCATTCATTCTTTCTTTTCATTCATGCAGCAAATATGAGCTCCTATTAACAGACCTAGAAGGCCATGCTCTTTTCATTACCCTGCCTTTCCCTCCCAGGACATTAACCTTAAACTCCTGGGCACAGGAAAGTCATTTATTATGTTGAATGAGAAAAATTCAACTTTTTGAAGTGTCAAAAGCTTTGGATTTAAGCTAGTGTAAATCAATTTTCAGATATTGCAGAACTCTGGAGAACACGCACAACCAGGACACCAGCACAGAGCTGAGCCATGTGGCTGAAGCTCTAGCATCAAAGCAGCATGCTGGATTTCACCGTGATGGTTAAGTGAAAGCTTGTCGGTGCCTTCCAAAGATTATGCACAAGGGCTAGGGAGAGAGGAGTGACCTTCCCTTCAATTCAGCAAATATTGGTTGGGTTATGCTGTGTGTACAAATCTATGCTGGTGCTTGGGACCCAAAGATCACCAGCACCCCATGGTCTCTGATCTCAGTGGCCTTGTGGTCCAACAGGGACGTGAGTACGCAAACCAGGATTGACCTTACCTGCGAGGTAAGGGTGAGGGAAACCTAGGGAAAGAAGAGATGACGCTACCTGGTGAAGCATGCGAGAGGAGGGAACACGGGAGCTGAGGTTCCAGCTAGGGTTTACCCTGAAGACAAATATGGAAGAATTTCTTGGGGAGCCAATAAGAATTTTTGAAGTAAATAACAATCATAATCATCATCACAATCATCTTAAGTACCATGTGTTTAGTCAAATTCAAGATCCATATTAAACATCATTTTTTTTTCATTTAAATGATCTTATCTTCTAGCTGTTTGAATGACTTCCCCAATTTGAAGACATTGCTCCCAAATGACATTCAGTTAATTAAAGGCAAGACAGTGGCCCCCATGATGCCTCAAACAAAGAAGAACACCTAACAGGCATTCAGCAAGCCATGCTGAACTGAAGGTACACCCCACAGAAGGTTCAGCACCTCTTTCCTTCTACATAGCTTGAATGGAAAAACTACATTCATCTCTTGGCTTGTTTCCTTTAGCAAAGAGAATTATAACATGTGTTATTCTATTTATGAAAAATCAGTACTCTAGGAAAGCATGCTATTTGCGTTGGCAATACAAATAAAGGTGTACTGGTTGCCACCAAAAAAAAATGCCCAGACCATGAAATATACACCCATGCACTTTCAATTAAATAAACTGGACCCTTTATCAGTAGAAACAAAATACTGTGGTCAGCTAGAAAATAGCCCGGTAGGAAATGTTACCCTATTTCATTTGGTGGGACACTGGACTTTGCATTAGGGTGTTTGAGATTCTGATAAGTGGTTGGAGTGGGGTTTTTCCTTTTAAATTTCATTAAACAGCATTTCCTTGTGACAAAAGTCAAAGGTTTGATCTCAACAATTAGGAAGTGAGCTTCTCTTTCACCGTGCTGGGGGAAAAAAATACTTCAACTGAGATAAGACCAGCAGGAAACGCCATCTTGAATAGCAGTTGAAAAACATCTCCCTCCCAAAGAACGTTCTAACCTCTCGAGACACTGAACATGGCCTAGTCCTAGTGGGAACTAATGAGGACTCATCTTCCTTTTTCCAGGGGAAGCAAGTAGGATTCTCATGCTCATTCTGCCCTCTGGTGGCTGGTTTAATAAAATGCAACGGAAAAGCTACATCGTAAGCAGGAATGACTTTCTTCCTTTTTCATATGATTTCACGTAATTCTTATCTACAGTTACAGTGTTCCAAAGCTGCTGTCTTCTGACCTGTAGATGTCAGATTCAGTTTTCTAATTAAATTGGCTGAAACCCTGACTTTTATTTAATTAAACATAGAATGGGTGTTTAAAAATGTGTCTCAACATTCAGGTTTAAGCTAGTTCAGGTGAGCTGCAGGTGATTTTTTTTAATGAATGAGTTAACCTGGTGGGTGAAAGCCAGCACACTTTTGATCAAGCCCTTGAACTCCTCAAAGATCGGTGTATTTAGTTCATCAGACAACAAGTTCACCTTTTAGCAGATTATTGGCATGCTGAGGCTAAAATTCGTATGACTAAGAATAACAATAAGCCCTTTGAAGAAGAATAAAGAAGCATGACTTGTTTTTTATAAAGATATACTAACTTCATCAGTACTGGCACAAGGATAGACAATGTTCAGAAACAAACCCACATAGGCATGGAAACTTGATATAGGAGAGAAAGGTGTTATAAATCAGAGTAGAAAAGATGCACAGAAGAGTAACCGGGAGAATCGGTTACTCTTCTGTGCAAACTAAAGTTAGATCACACCTCAAACTAAAGAAAAAATAATACATTTCAGATGTAATATATGTCTAAGCGTGAAAAAAAATAAAGTTTAGGAAAAAAATATAGGAGACTGTAAGTGATATACAAAACTACCTAGCCATAAAAAAACCAAAAGCAAAAATAGATGCGTACAATTATACTGCATAAAACTTTTGTAAAAGTCACCTTAAAGTTAACAGAGAAGATGAGAAGAAAATATCTGCTGCACATAGCCCACGATCAATGAAATCTTAGTACCCAGCTATATAAAGAATTCCTGTAAATCAATTTTTAACAGACAAATACCCAATAGGAAAAAGAAAAATACGTGAACTGGCAATTCACAGAAGAGGAAACCCAAACGACCAATATAATACACAACCTATTAGTAATGAAGGAAATGCAGATCAAAATTTCAGTGAGATGGAATTTCACCACCCATTATATTGGACTTTTTTTTAAAAGCTGGCAATACCAGATCCAGATGTAGACAAGGATGTGGAGCAGGTGTAGGTTCTCTACCTTGCTGGTGGAAGTTGAAATTGGCAGAATTGCTATTTAATATTTAATAAATAACTGATTAATATAAATACCCAATTAATATCTGATTAACATTGAATAATAATTGATAAATACCTAATAAGTGTATAATTTACATGCATTAACATCTAAGCAATAGCTAACCGAGCTAGTGACACATATTCTTTACAGCCAAGCTCTTCTGGATCTAATGAATTTTTGCACATATGCACCAGGAGCTGGCAGTAATGAGACTGATAGGACATTGTTGCACAATCAACTCCCCAGTACCCCAGAGGTCCCATCATGCTTCTGACAGAAGCATAGGTTTGGGGATCACACAAACCTGGAGGCTCTTATGCCTTGTGACCTCCAGCAATTGTATAATCTATCTAGACCCCCGCTTCCTCAATTGTCAGTGGGGATAGTAGTAATGTCTCTATCCTTAAAATGATTGGGGAAATGAAATTACAGATCTATAAAGTTTTTTGCCCATAGTAGATGCTCAGTAAATGGCTGCTATTGTTTTCATTATTGTGACTACTGACACTGGGGAGTAATCATTTCTGACTAAGGAGAAATTATCTTTTCTGGTTAGGAAGACAGGTATCAAGAAAGAACATTCAATGATATATTCTTAGGGCAGTCAGAACATTTCATTGGGAAAATAACCAGAGCTGTGTGAACAGTTTTACCACCCATTAGATGACAAACCAAAGAATCTTATCAACACCAAATTAGCATCCTACTGGAGCCATTGCAGGCCCCTCTCCTTGGCAGTGGAGACCAGTGGAACATGATAACTCATCTTACTTTCTCACTCATTGACAGGCTTGTTTTCTGATTGTCAATAAGATACCTGCAGTAAGTTTGTGAGGCATCCCATTACTCACCAAGGAAAGAAATACGACATTTACTTTGTTTCGATGCTCAATCTCTGACCTGGCCCAAGGAAAGACTAAGAATTCATATGTACCTCATGAAGTTCTTGGGCTGGCACCTGCCCACAGGATTGAAATTTGAAGGATGGTAGGCCAGATCCAAAGAAGACTGAAGTCAGAAAAGGACTTTGCTTAAAATGGAGAATGAGGTTTCCCATCATCAAATACATCCCAGTTAAGATGCAGGTCAGGGCTTCCCTGGTGGTGCAGTGGTTGAGAGTCCGCCTGCCAATGCAGGGGACGCGGGGACGTGGGGTTCGTGCCCCGGTCCGGGAAGATCCCATAAGCCATGGAGCAGCTGGGCCCGTGAGCCGTGGCCGCTGAGCCTGTGCGTCGGAGCCTGTGCGTCCGGAGCCTGTGCTCCGCAACGGGAGAGGCCACAGCAGTGAGAGGCCAGCGCGCCGCAAAAAAAAAAAAAAAAAAAAAAAAAAGATGCAGGCCAGTGCAGGGAAAAGCAAGTAAAATTCTTTTGGTCACATTATCTGCAGTAAGCTAAGGCTCTTTTAGAATCAATTTGCTAAATTGACATAAAACAACTTACGCCATTGTCTTTGTTTTTGCTTGTCTGTAGCTATCCTCCGAGGTAATAGCTCAAACGCTTCTCAGAATTTGAAAGCTACATAGAAATAACATAATGAACTATATATACTTTAGACTCTGTAAAGAATTTTCCCTCTACAAATGACAGATATATTTACATATGAAATGATAATTAGATGACCTTTCTACCTCTCTTTACTGGGGAATAAACTGAACCTAATAATATTTTACATGAGATACTTTCTCCAGGTTTCCCACATGCTCACCACCCCTTTAAAATTATAGTGAAGACAAATGAGAAGTGGAACGTCAAGCAAAATTGCTCTGTTTCGCTTTCATTAGGAATTAATCATCAGCTGTGATTGCCTTGGGTGCTAAGGCATATAAATTCCAGAACTTTGTCCTTGAAGGGAAGTCATTTTTCTTCCTCAAAACCTAAATGCATATTTTCCCTTCCACCAAGGTTCAGCCACAAGGTTATCCCAGTGGAGGATCGATGCTCAAGGTATCCATCCCTCTACAAACAAAGACACCCTTCTGTACCATTGGTCATTGTTTCTGAAATACATTTCCCGACAGTTGGTGGAGTCGATTGTAAGAGCAGATTGACAAAAAGAATGTAGAATTCTACACCACATACCAACTCTAACGGGAATGTTTGACAAGCAAAGAAATCAGTACCGAGTTAAATAACTTTACATATACATAAGTTGGCTGGAAACGTGTCTGTCAGCCGTCGCTTTCTGTACCAGAGGCCTGAATGCTGAAAGGTACTCACAGTTGTAGACAAGATCAGGCACCGCAAAACAAATCCACTTTTTCCACAGCAACCAGTACGCACAATCCCCAAGAACCCGGGCTGTGCCAAACTCCGCGGCTCCCTGGTCAGACTGCAGGCACTCTTCACCAGTGACTTGTTCATGGGTTTATACTCTGGTCAAATACGCAAGCACATAGATATGGCACCTGCCATGAGATGCTTCGGCTTCAGAAGGAAGGGGATGCTCAGGATATCACTGGAACTTACCTTCCACACGTTCATTCATCACACGTCCCTCTTTCTCGCCAGGTGAAACTACTCACCTGCCCTCTCACCTATTGGCTCCAGGCTGCCCACACTCGACCTGACATCCTGCCCCAGGGAGCATGTTAGGGGCACCTAGTGGTGTCGAATCAGGCCCATCGTTCCATCTGGTTACCCACACCTGTCCTGTCTTCCTGACTCTCCTGAATTCTGCCTGCTCTCCTGTCCAGCAGTTGCCTGTGGGCTCCTTAATTCTGCTGCCCCAAACTGTGAGCACCTGTCGTCTGCAAAACTCTCTTGCTTTCCCTCTTGGCATGTTCGCAGTCCTTTGCTATGGCATGGGTTGAGTTTTCTGGAAGCTGATGTGTGATGGAGTTTGGGCTGCAAGATGTTTATTGGGATCAACACCTGTGAAACGAAAGGGAGGAATTAGGATTGGGCCAAAGGGTAAGTCATGCAGGCCTAACATACTCCACCAAGATGGCAGGAGATCTGGAAGGAATACTGACCCTTAGAGTCATCCTGTACTGAGGCAAAATGGCTGGGCCGTTAAACACCTGCCTGGAAGATGCAGACACTGGATGTGAGCTTCCCCAAGGAACGGTGGGATCCTGGGCAAGGCACTGTCTCGGCTGAGGGAGCCCTGGAGACGTTCACACACGGAGACTGTCTTCTGACCCCACTGCCTGTGGCTGGGCAGCAAATCCTGGGTGGCATATCTTCACGTCTGGGACATCTGTCGCCTTCAGTGCAGACCCCTCCTGGCCTTGACCTCACAAGTCTGCCTGCCCAGGGGCTCTGACCCATCTGTTCTTTGTCTGCAGACTCTCTTTGGCTTCTAGCACAGAAGCTTTGTCTTACAGTTCAATCCTTAGAACTTAGGATTGTCATGTTATCACCTGGAGACATGTTCAGAGATGCCCTTTGTGGCCATGGAGACTGGAAAGCTCTGTTTTCAATTCCAGTGCCCCTTGACGTGGTCCCTCCCCAGTTCAAGCCTCAACACAGTCCCTCACTCCCCTGCCCAGTCCTGCCTTCACCAAGGGTCTGGCTGCTTGTTGGTATTCCCAAAGAAAAGGAGATTAGAGGAGAGAGATTGTTTCCATGCCAAGATGGACTCACCCACACGTACAGCCTCAACCCCAAGGCAGACACATTGTGGGGCAAACAGTAAAAGAGAGAATTTGGTTCTATATGCCAATATCTGCAAGACAGTTTCAACTCCTTGCAGGTGATGCTAAAAGAGATCATTTTATCTGGGAGATTTAGAGGCCTGTGGTTTACTAAAAGCGTTCAACACTGTGGAACATCATGAGCAGCCAGTTTCTTGAGTGTTCAGTAAATCCTGATTTTACTCCAATACCATTCTTATTTCTCAGACCAAAAACTCACCCCATCTCTTGGAGTCTTTGGCCTGGGAGTCATTTCTTTAACCCCCAGCCAGCCTTTCTCCTTCCTTGTCAGATTGCTGGCCTCTCTTTTCACCATGACTTTGATTATTCCTGCCTTTTGTAGAGACAATTTTCTCAGCCTCAATTTTCCTTGCCTTTCAAAAAACAAACAGGAAACAAACTAAAACAAAAACAAAAAACACCTCCACCTGAGAGCCTTCTCTGATTAACATCTCCTAATTCTGATTATGAGTTTACTCTGCATATTTCCAGGATTAGGTTTATATTAAAGCCAAATGGCACTGTATAAAATTTCAAAGCATTACCCAAGGTATTATTTTTATTGCATCAGTTCCTTTCTTAAATCAATTAACCAGCAAATAAGGCCAGGGAACGTTTTAGTGCCATTAAAGACACTTTAAGTGGTTGTTCTTTGCTTTTTGTAAGTTAGATTTGTTGTAATAAGATTTGACCTGGTGGGTATTGGCATGTGCTTATTTGCTGAACATTTGCGATTGTTCATAGCATGGAATCTGTACGAAATTGGTCTGTTTCAGTCACAATCAAAAGACCCCATCATGGTGTAACAAGATTTCCTGTAACCCTAAATGGGTTGTTTTAAAATGCTATCCCTCATTAGGGATCCTTAGGGCAAAACGGTGCCAGTGTGTTTCAAATATTTGTCCCTCATCTGTGTACGGCCTTCTCAACCATATAGCAAGTACCTCGTGGCAATGGCCACGCTTTCCATAGACACTTAGGAGCGTCAATGAGCTTTCCCTGGACATCCACGCCACGCCAAGCCCTGTGCCCGGGGCTTGTGTGAACTAATTTAATCCTTTCAGTGATCCTCGGAGAAAACTAAGATGAATGAGGTTTGGAAATCTGTCCAAGGTCCACAGGTGATGAGACAGGACAGGAATCTGGATCCAGGTTTTCTTACAAATCCCTACTCCTTTTTCTCCCAGCACTTTGTTACTGCCCACAGTAGGGTTTGCACAGTTCTCTGAAACACAACTCAGAGTTGTCTAGCCCCCCAACCCCCAAGAAGTCGGGGCTTAAAGAAGTTTGGGGAAAGAAACAAGATCGTGCTCTCCTGAAGAACCAGTAATTAAGGGCTGGTTCTTAATTACTGAGTAATTAAGAGGGCTGGGTCGAGAGCTGGTATTTTGCAACACGTTGTTGCTTTTCTCTGCCTCGTCCGTTGACATTTTCCTGGTCTCTTCCTGCCACATAAATGTCAGGTCACACTGGATAAAATGAAAGAGCAGTGTCAGAAACACCACTCAGTCTGCCTGGGTCTTGGATTAGAGCGTGCAGGAAATCCCCAGGGACGTGTCTCAGGTGACCCCGGCAAGTAATCGGCACATTGCCTTCCAAAACGCGTTCAATTAGCAGATGGACTTTTGCCTAAGGTGACTATGGCTGAGAAGGACAGGCATCGATTCACCAGGTTACCTCCGTGAGATCTGCTGTATTTAGTGCCAGGCCACAACCCTGGTCAGGTTTTTTTTTTTTTTTTTTTTTTGTGTGTGTGGTACGCGGGCCTCTCACTGCTGTGGCCTCTCCCGTTGCGGAGCACAGGCTCCAGACGCGCAGGACCGGGTCACGAACCCGCGTCCCCTGCATCGGCAGGCGGACTCTCAACCACTGCGCCACCAGGGAAGCCCCTTGGTCAGGTTTTCAGTCAGGTTTCCTCTGACTAAAAAATTCTAAGTAAAATAAGAATAAAGCATGCCTCCCCTTCCTCACCTCCCCACGGACGTCTAATGGAATGAAAACTCAGATTGTGGATAAAAATCCAGC
>RJWK010051311.1:0-15993 GCA_004363435.1 Platanista minor | reverse complement strand
CTGATTTTTTTTTTTTTTTTTTCAATAAACAGGCCAAGCGCACGTGATGTGTAAGACCTGGTTCTGTACAGTTTTGGGGAAGGAGAAGTGAACATCCTTTGTATTTTTATTTATTTCGTGACATTTCAGAATGCCTGCATCCTCTTAGGAGGTTTCCCATGTGTTGTATTTTTGCATCCTCAGAAGTGCCTTGTGAGATTAAATTATCCCCATTTTTCCAAAGAAGAAATTTGAGGCTCCAGAAGGTGAAGTAACCTGCACATGGTCATGTGACCACAGAGCTGCCCATCTAGGAATTAACCAGAGATTTTGCTGTGCCCCGAGTTCATGTTCTTTCCTCTCCCCATAGCGTTCTCTGAAGTTCCGTGTCCTTGAGGAGCTTACACTGTGGTTGGAGAAACAGAACATAAGGAAACTAATCATGACAATATGGGGAAATGAAAGGGGCATGTACAGTGTGTGCCTTAGGTGTCCGGCAGATGGGGAACTTTGTTCTGGTGCAGAGGAGAAATGAGTGGCAACCAGGGAGAGGGCCAGTGAAGCCTTAAGGGTCAGGGTGGGTATTTAAGGGTGGGTATTTAAGCCGGGCCTGGGACATGGAATTTGCCAGGTTGGATGGGGGTGGAGACAGTTCTTAAAGGTCCTCACAGAGCTTGGCTGCTAGACTTATAAAGCTAAGCTGTGGGCCAAGGCAGAAGCAGATTATAGTTAGAAGGTGGGGAAAGGATCAAGGAAAGTTAGGGGCAGGTAGTTACTAGGGGGACACAGGGCCGGCGTCGGAATGCAGGCACCCATGAGGTCACTTCACTGTAGAGAGAATGAATGGGCCTCTGTAGCCTTCTAAAGCTCCAGTGGGAGAGGTTTCCTGAGTCTAGCCAAGGAAGGCGATGGCAGAAAGGGGGTGAGAACCTGAAGATACTGGTGGTCTGGAAAGGGAGGGAGGTGTCTGGGATGGGAGTGGGGAAGAAAGGCGGGAGCAGCAGGGGTTTCGGCTACTTGAATCCGTTGTCGGGTACTCGCTCTCCCTCCTCCTCTGTGGAAAGGCAGGATGCAGAGGAGGGAGCCTGTGGCTTGGTTGGCCCGCCTTTGTTCTCTGAGCCCTGACCCATGGTCTTGGTACAAGGTCAGAGCCCTGGAAATTAGGCCCAAAGGAGGGGCGGGTGGCCAGCAGGATCGTTGGAATGGTGAGCTATCGGCAGCAGTTCAGTGTCGCTGGCTCTTGCCCCTGACACACCATCGCTCTCATGTAAAGCCTCAGACTCTGCTGGGCGCGGCCAGATTTGGTCATTGGACCCCCACAGCTCCTGGGTACAGTGCTTCCTGCCCTTTGGAGGGTCCCTTGGCTTCAAGCTCAGTGGAGGGGCGTGAAGTTGGTTGTACCCAGTGACCTCAGGAGCCGGTCCCTGCAATGCTCCGCGGGGACAGAGGGCTGACTGTGGCAGGTGGCCTGGCTCCCCGGCAGCTCCTGTCACTCGCTGCCGCCCAGAGGGCAGGAAAGTAGGTCTCTGAGAAAGGCCGGGAGCAAAGGGCAGCGAGCTTAGGTAGTAGGCAGATGCATCAGTCTAATTGCTCTTCTAAAATTAATGGGGCCTTTTATCTCTGAAGAACACCTTTAAGCACTCGTGTCATTTGGGAACAACGATGCAGGTCGGGGGCTTCCCTGGTGGCGCAGTGGTTGAGAGTCCGCCTGACGATGTAGGGCACACGGGTTCGTGCCCCGGTCCGGGAAGATCCCACATGCCGCGGAGCGGCTGGGCCCGTGAGCCATGGCCGCTGAGCCTGCGCATCCGGAGCCTGTGCTCCGCAACGGGAGAGGCCACAACAGTGAGAGGCCCGCGTACCGCAAAAAAAACAAAAAACAAAACAAAACAAAACAAAAAAACAAAACAAAAAGATGCAGTTCGGGGGAGAGCTGGGCTCCCCTTGAAACACAGTCCCCCATTTGGTAAAACAATCTCTCCCTTTTTTTCTTTCTCTCCTACCTGCAGATCAACAGATTACGGCACCGCCTATGAAAAGCTCAATGACAAAGTGGGCTTGAAGACCGTCCTCAGTTACCTCTACGTCAATCCCACCAACAAAAGGAAGGTGAGAGGGGGTGGTCAGTGGGTCCTGAGCATTCCCTGTGGAGTGGCAGGGCTGCCAAGGCCTAGGAGTTAAGGAAAAAACCAGTGGCCGTGGAGTCACTTACAGAATGCCTATTTTATATGCCAAGAACACCACAGACATTATAATTCTAACAACTGCCTTGAGATAGTAGTAGCAATAATAATAATAATAACAACAACAATAACAATAGTAAAACTATATAACTACGTAAGGGGTTTCTCTCTGCCAAGGATGGCGGTGTGTGCTTTACATACCTTATCTCATTTATCCTCACAATGAATCTCTGGGGTAGAAATGACTACTGTCCCCATTTTACAGATGAAGAAACTGAAGCTCAAAGAGATTAAGTAACTTTCTAGCCTAATGGCAGACAGTAACAGCTAACACGGTGAGTAACAGATCTGGGATTTGAAAATGGGTCTGCTTGACTCCAGAGCCGAGTCCTCCTATAGCCTCCTTTTTGCTGCTCTGTTTTCAGAGAGCTCCTTGTACAGAGGGAGTCGGTTTCCTCCAAGGGAAGGATAGGCAGCCCCTGGATTCTTCCACTTGCTCCAGAGCTCCTTCTGAGGCCCAGGGGAGCACACTGACTCTGCTGGACTCTTCTTTTCTGTCTTGCCTCTTCACTTAACAGCCAGGACATGGGTGAAATCATATAAGGTCAGACTTTGGTCACAGAGACCTCCTGGGAGGAGGGGGCCTGGGATGGTGGATGGTTTTAGAAGATAAATGCTGTTTAATATATTGGCTTTAGGGAGAGATGATCTTTCCCCAGCTAGGAAGGCACTCCTGTTTAGAAAGTTAGGCAGGCCTGGCCTCAGTAAACACACCACGAATATCAAAGGCCATTTCAAGGTTTCTGAAGAGCTGAAAATGGCATTCCCCAGTGATTTTGAAAAACCCTTTCTTTAGCAAGGTAGGCGCAGGGGTGATCTTCAACCCATTGTGCAGCTGTCTCTGATCTCTGATTCCAACCTGGTGGGGCCCAAGCTGTGGCTTAGAACAACTGCTGGTGCTACTCAAAGCAGAGCAACTTGGATTCAAACCCTTAGCATCGTAACTCACAGCCACCCCTTCTCCTCACTCCCACCTAACTATTCCCCGCAAGGGAGGAAGCAGAATTGGTGACTCCTGGTTCAGTATATTGGCGACTGATGCTCGAAGATCTGGCAGCTGCAGGGGTTCCCACACATGGGACTGTGCCCACCAGCCAGGTACCAAAACTCTGATAATCAGGATGGCCGTTTAGGTGCCTGTTCCTGGTTTTAGCTGAGTAGTTTCTCTTTCCTTTGTCCCAAAGGGTCGTCATATTCCCATTTTTCAATATTGTTATTTGAATTACTGAATGTTAGAGCTGGAAGGGATCATAGATTTCATCTATACGAGCAGTTATTCTTTGTTTTTGAACTTCAGTCTTCTGCCAATGTGATTAAAGCTCTAGAGCTCCCCTCTGGACACATGCCCCCGGACGTAAAATTTTGCAAACAATTCTTAGGTGTTTAGAAACACCTTGAATCCCTCCTCTGGACCCAAGATGTCCACGGAGTCTTGGATGAGACTCTTTCATCTATACCAAGAGTCTCAATTCCCAGATGAGGAAACTGAAGCCAGCAAAGGCTCCAAAGCCAGCTACGAAATGGAGCCAGTTAGAGCTCAGGACTCGTGATGCTCAGTGTAGGTTTCTTGGCTTCAGCCCATGCTCTGCTCCTTTTCCTCCCATATAGTCACAGCCCCATGCTTCAAAACTGATGATCTAGTCCTGACCGGGGAGGTTGAGGCAGTTGCTTCATGGCCTTGAACTGAAGCCATGTCCGTGATGGACACATGATAAAACTTGACCGAATCAAGTCCGCCATGATCTCTCTCCACTCTTCCCCTGCCTTCTCCCTTCATTAGGAAGGAAGCTGAAGCCCACAGAGGACAGATGTCCCACCCACGTCACTCAGCTGGTCAGCGGCAGGATGGGCAGTTGGGTTTTTTTTTGTTTTTTTTTTTTAAGTGTCCTGCTTACGCGTCTTGGAGTTTAAACCTTTGGTCACCTGGATTCTCATCTGAGCTTGAATTAATATGCAGGATTCTTTTGATTCTCTCAGCATTCAAATTATCGGTAGCTGCCCATGTTCATCAACCAGCCAATGGAAGTAGTCTCCAGCAGATTTTTTAGTTAATCTTGTCGACACACTTGCTTTTCACCTAATGAGTTACTTAGGTAACAGATGGCTACTGCTTTCCTTGGAGGCTATGAGTACATCAGAGTTCTGTCACCCCTAGCAAAACAGTAGCGTGTGCTTGTATTTATATAGTTGTTCCCACAGCTAATTGTTGAGGTCTTAACACTTTTTTGACAACATAAAGTCTCCAAATGTAGATAGCTAATAAGCTATTAGGTTGAAATTAGAAGTGGTTAACGTGTGTATAGTCTCCTACTAGTAATAATCTTAGTTAGCATTAACTATGCTCAGATTCCTTTTAGGAGCTTTATCTATATAATTGCCAGTCCTCCCAGGCGCTTTAGAAGGCAGACAAGATAAGGAAATAGCCTCTAAGTAAATCACACCAAGCTTGTTTTACTTATAAATGGTGAGTCTGCAACAATCTTTCCAAGAGGTTTCTTTGGGGGACAAACTAGGATACATCTGGCAATGCTGGACTCCCTCAAGGAAGTTGAGATTTAGATTAGTGGTATCTACTAGTTTTTCTTTCCACATGAGAGTATTGATATGAAATGCTGGGTGCTACTTGAGTTGAGGTGTTCTAGACCATCCTATGGTATGGGGCATCAGCGTTATTTTAATGGCGTTGACCTGCCCCACTTGTATTTGATGTGATTCTGCATCCCTTGCTGTTTGCTTTTCTCTGGCCACTGGCCAGTTAGCCCATTGCCTGGGTGACGTCTGAGTCTGGCCCTTTGAACAAAGAGCACTGCGTTAGTTCCTCATGTGGATGTGAGGCTCGCCTCTGGAGGAGGGCTCTGCTCACAGCCTCCCCTTCCCTTTGCAGGAGATAACCTTCCGTGGGTTCCTAGAACTCATGACTGTCAGCTGACTCTGTCCCTAGGCCCATGCAGAATGGCATGTGCCGAAGTCAAGCCTGCATTTACCAGCACTGTGCTTTGTACAAACAGGCTGAAGTCTTTGTGCCTCAACAAGGGAGGGGCTTAGCTACCACAGGTGGCTGTTTAAGAGCAAATCTTTGAGTGGATGGAGAAATGCAGGCCTGTTATGGCCTAATTGCTCTGGCTGGAAAGCGCCTGACACCTGCAGATTTGCAAACAGTGTTTTGGAAAAGACAGAGAGCAGACGAAGTCCTGACTGCCAGGGAATGTGATCAAATTACTGCAGGGTAGAGGTGTGTGTGCCTGTGTGGGGATGGAGGAGGGCGGGAGGACCATAAGGGCTGACGTCAGAAGAGGATAAAGACTTTGTGTGTGTGTGTGGTACGTGGGCCTCTCACTGTTGTGGCCTCTCCCGCTGCGGAGCACAGGCTCCGGACGCGCAGGCTCAGCGGCCACGGCTCACGGGCCCAGCCGCTCCGCGGCATGTGGGATCTTCCCGGACCGGGGCACGAACTCGCGTCCCCCGCATCGGCAGGCGGACTCTCAACCACTGTGCCAACAGGGAAGCCCAAGGATAAAGACTTTTTAAAATTGAGCTCCTAATAAGTTCTGGGCACTAGGCTAAGTTCACTTCTATACTCTATAAGTTTCACTCTTAATCCCCTGAGCCTGGTAGTTTTGTCCCCATTTGGCAGGTGAAGAAATTGAGGCTCAGGCAGATGAGCCATTTGCTTTCTCTAAAGTAGCTAGACCACCTCTGTCTGAGGTGGTCCATCCACCTCTGACCACACAGGGCATGCTCTCTACTCCGACCTGCCTCAGCTTGGCTGCCCCTGCCACAGGTAAAAAGACCAGGTGAGTGCATTCATCTCTATTAGTAGTAACTCTGTGGCCTGGGGTTTTCTGCCCATTACTGTTAGAGGATTAGCAGTTTTTTGGAGGAGGAGAGGAGTGTTAGATCCTCCTTTCCTAACTGATTTACCAGTGAGAAAGATAATTACTTCCAGGCTACCCTGCAGAAATACAGAGGGAATTACCAGTCAGATTTCTCCGATGAGAAGGCTGCCTTTGTCAAGCTGTTAAGAGACATTGTGTGTGTGGTCAGGGGTTGGTTATTCCCTTGTCAGTCTCTCAATACAGCAGCATAACCCTGAGCAATCTTTGACACAATGGAAAACCTCTAAACAAAACAAAACACAGACTCTTAAAATCTTGGACCCCTGCTTTCCTTGACCACGTCTCCTGAGATTGTTGGAGGGTCAGGGAAAGTCAGCTCTAAGGTAGTACACTTTCAATTCACAGATATTAAAATCTCTTACACTAAAGCAAAGCAAAAAAAGAATGTGGAAAGATAATTTTAGGCTATTAAGCTATCTGTTAAGTGTCTAGCTCTGAGCAAAGTATTTTGTTTTTTGTTTATTTATTTATTATTTTTGGCTGTGTTGGGTCTTTGTTTCTGTGAGAGGGCTTTCTCTAGTTGCAGCGAGCGGGGGCCACTCTTCATCGTGGTGTCCGGGCCTCTCACTGTGGCGGCCTCTCTTGTTGCGGAGCACAGGCTCCAGGCGCGTAGGCTCAGTAGTTGTGGCTCACGGGCCTAGTTGCTCCGCGGCATGTGGGATCCTCCCAGACCAGGGCTCGAACCCGTGTCCCCTGCATTAGCAGGCAGACTCTCAACCACTGCGCCACCAGGGAAGCCCCTGAGCAAAGTATTTTGGATGGGAGTTTCCGGCTTTCAGAAATGTGCAGTCTACTTGGGCGGACGAGATGCACACAGAAAACAACTGCATGCATAGACCTAGGGACTCAATCGCAAATGCACACAAATGCCAGGCAGGTAATGTCCATGAGAGATGTTGGCCAGGTGGGGACTGCAACAGCCACTCTGTAATCTAAGCTCCAGAAGACTTGTCGTCCTGCGAGAACAAGGGCTCATTACAGCCACGCCATCATTGTCATCAGTTCCTGATTTTCTTAACAGATTTTTCTCTGCATATTTTCACATGAAACTTATATGTGTTTCGAAATGTTTTAGACGGGCTAGGGTGTGGAGTTCAGGGTGTGGGGCCTGGCAGGCTGTCCCAAATCTACTTTAATCCTTGTATCCAATTGGTGTCATGTGCCATGACCTGAGTAGTAAGTAAGTCTACAGGTGAAAAGTTGGTATTTGCAACGTGGACTTCGGGGCAACAGAATAAGGATAACACTTAGAAGCTTCTCTTGCTAAGGGCCTGCAGTGATGCTTTTATCATCTGAGTGAGATAAATTAGGCTGAGCATGGCTCGCAGAGACCTCCCTTTGACTCAGAGGAATCACATAGAAGTTTCTGCAATTCAGAGGGACCTTTTGTGTCAGTTCAGAGTAAGACCATTAGAGTAGGAGAAGGTGGCAGACATCTTCTTTCTGGTCCTGGTTTTCTGCCCTTGGGTAACGGGGTGTTCTTGAGTCAGACATCTCCCTTGCATAGCCTCCATTTCCCTATTTGTACAGGGGCAAGGGTAGGTCCTATACTTTTTGAGGCTCCTTCCGGCTTGGATGGTCTGGATGACCACCACTTGGACTGCGCCTCTCAGAGGGCTACGTGGTGATATGTGCGCAACTGTGGACTTTGGGCTCAACGGATAGCCAGTTGGCTAGTCCTTGGAAGGGGGGGTCCCCAAAGCTCCTGGTTTTATGGCCACACATTGGCTAGATAAGCCCTCCCATTCAGGCCAGCTCTTCTGAAGTCCCAGTTCCTTGTTCAGAAGGTGGGTGGTTCCCTGAAAGCTGCTGTCTCTGCTGGTGGAACTCAGAACTGCAGCATCCTCCATGGCACAGTTGAGGGGTTCCATCAGCATGGGCTGATGCAACTTCCCAAGAGCATCACTGTGCTCACCCAGGCGTGCACAGCCCTCCTCCAGCAGGAAAGGGAGCTAGAGATGCTATCTGCATCTGTTCTGGCAACCCAGGGGTGAGGACACCAAGTATCACAATAGCAGGCAAGGGGCCAGCTCTGCTGCATCACACTTCTTCCTTCATGGCCACCTACTTCCTACAGCCTCAACCAGGCACCTCATCTCTGTGGACCCTGCTTTCTTCCTTCAGAAAATGTGCACAATAAACTATATTTAGAGAGCAAGTAAGAGAAGTCCCTCTTAGCGCTAATATTCATTTCTGTTTCCAAAGGTAACACGTGTTTATGAAAATAATAAGAATGGCAATAAAAATGGTGAGAAGCGGGGGAGAGGGATGAGGGGAGGGGCAGCAGCTAGCAGTTTTTGAGAATTTTTACTCTGTGCCAAAAATTATTCTAAACGCTTTATATGAATTAACTCATTGAATACTTCACCAGCAGCTCTATGATGTTGGTACTATCATTAGTCCATGTACAAATGATGAAAGTTTGGCACTGAGAGGTCAGTTTGACCTGCTCAAATTTGGTTGCTGATGGTCACTTACCTTGGTCTAACGTGCTCATGCAGCTCACTTTCACTCATATTTAATTCTTCGACTCACCACGTGTTGGGGGTAACAGGGCCCTCAGAGACCGTCTAGGCAGGCCCTCATTTAACAGAAGAGACCACTTGTGGGCTTGCCCAAGGTCATGAAGTCATGTGCAGCAGAGCCAGTGCTGGAACTGGGTCTGCTGACTCCTAGTTCAGTGTTCTCTGTTCAGCCCATGGGCTGTTGACAGCTGGAGCACACAGATCTGGTGGAGAACGCAGACTGGGGGCTGGGGTGGATGCAGGTAGGGAACAGTTGGGAAAATATGTACTCTCTGCCCATCTCAGTGAGTGTGTGTTATAAGCTGTAGGCTTCATACAAACATCCATAGCTTCTCATATCTCTGGTCCCAAAGCCTGAGCAATATTGCAGCTGGAATCCCATTTCAGATGAACCTGGGTGAGAAATCAAGGGTCTGGAATCCAAACTGCTTGAGCATATTGGAAGCACAGAATGGTTGAGTAGCGTGCCCAAGGCAAACGGCTGTCAAAGAAGTGAGACTAGGTCTCCTGGGGCAGAGTGTCAGGGAAGGAATCAGGATTTCTGGTTCAGACCTTTTCTCTTCATTAGCTGTTGGGCTTTGGAAAAGTCATTTAAGTTGTCTGAGCCTCTGTTTCTCAAGCTGTGAAGTGGGGATAAAAGACCATTTACTTATCCCCTCTTTCGGGGACCATAATTAGGACAAAATGAGAAACGTCATATTTTTTTGCAGGAAACCAGCTACAGAAAGGGACCCCCTCATATGGAGCTGCCCTCAGGACCACACCCTGGAATCCTGGGACCCTGCAGGCCGTGCACAGGGCTGCTGGGCCTCCCCTGCTGGGCTGCCTGCTTCTTGGCTTCCTTGAGGAGGATGTAGACCCCAGAACCCTGGGTTTTTAAGAGTCTCACATCCTGCCCTGTCTAGGAGGCATGCTGCCACCTGCGTTTTTCCAATCGTCTTCCCTGTCTTTTAAAACCAAATCTGCTGACTGCCTTAGAGAGGTTGATTCTTCTGCTGATGGAGAGAAATGGTCCCACTCTTGTTAATTCACAACCACCTCGTTTTTCTTGCCTCATAAATTAACAGTTACCGAGAGGCCAGAGCAGTCTTTCGGAAGTTGAGTTTAGGGGAAAATGTGTGAGAGGAAGGAGAGAAGAACAGAACTTGGACCAAACTTGTCTTCATTTACTGATTCCAAGTTCAGACCTTTTTCTTCGTGGTCTATTCAGAAAAAGAACCAGAAAGTAAACCCCCCGAAAGTGAAAGTATCTGACTTCATCAGGGCCTGAGAAATCAGAACAAAGGAAAGTTAAGAAGTCAGAAGAGAGGTGGATCGATGAAGGGGCAGACACTGGTTTACAAGTTTCCATTTGCCTTTGCAAGTGTGACCCAGTGATGGACTTTAGACATGAAGTGTGGTTCAATTCAAACTAATCACTTAAAGGAAAGGAATCTAGAGTAATTCTTGGAAATTCACTCTTTAGTCACAGAGTCCCTTTCTCGGCAAATCTATGCATGTGGTCCCCTGTATAAATTGCCGCAGTGTGCTCCAGCCAAGAATTTATTTAAAGGCTCATTAAAATGATCATTAGTTTTTTTCTTTTGCATTTTATTTGAAAATGGGAAGAATATAAACCCGTAGCCTGGCTTCTCTCCAAAGTGCCCTTTGGGGTTTGCATTGAGTATATCATATTTTTTTTAAAATAATGATATGCTTTGCAGTAAGATTATCCAGGCATTTAAGAGAAATAATAAGAATTAGCTCTTTACTGTACTTCGTGATTTATGTTTGCCTAACCTATTTTTTTTAATTTTATTTTTCTTGGTTTGGGGTTTTATATACACACACACACGCATGCATCTGTGTGTGTCTAGAAGATGTTCAACAAAGAGCATTATGCAAACGTTAGGAACAACTGAAAGAGTTAATCCTGTACCAAGCTTGAAGAAAGATGCTGTCCTGTGGCATAATCAGAGCCAGGGAAAGATAGAGGCAAAAATTGGGCAGACTTTGGAAGAAATCTTGCGATTTGGAGAAGGAGGGAGTAGAACTGACAATCTCAATAGGAGGATGAGGGTTTAGAGGTCTTAATAGGCATAGCGCATTTAGCAGCGGCAAGTCGAGAGATGGGTGGGGCTATATATTGTAGACCCATCGAAGCTCAGGGATGGAGTTACGACTCAGTGCAGAGGGCATGGGGAGCCATAGCAGGCTTCTGAGCTAAGGGCTGATAGCGTGAGAGCTGCATATGAGAAAGGCTGACTGATGAGAGCCCCTTGGACCAATGAGGTGCCTGGGTCAGGCATCCTGTTCCATCTCTTCTCCCTGCCCTGCCCTCACCAGACCTTCTGGGTGTGTTTTCTGAGCATCACAGGCAAGAGCCATTTTTGCAAAGAGCCTGGGAAGCCAGAGCGATACGTTCTTCCTAATATTCTGCCTCACAGTTATATAGCAAATGGGCCTCACTGCCCCTGAAGTAGAGATATTTGTGACACAAACCACCACCACCAGTGAAAGAAACAACTATTTTTTTTTCTTCCTTGGTGAGCTCAACCAAGCAGAGAGATTGCTACTGCCACGCACGCCTCACCCCCAGCCGGTCCCCCCATTACCAGCCCAAGGTCAGAATGACAGACGTCAGCGCTCAGCACACGCTCTGCTGGTGAGCATGTCCGGGTAATGAGGGGCGAGCATCCTGGGATCCTCGGGCTGCCAAATGGCTCGAGGGCAGGTTTGGAGCAAGCAAGTCCCGGTCTCCGCACGTTGGCGTCCGAATCAGCAATGCAGAGTGAGACACTCACCTGAGTGACAAATGGGGGCCCAGCTTGGTGCTGGCAGCCCCATGCGGAGGGTCCCCGGCAACAGGAGCAGACAGACAGCCCTGTCCCTCCGCAGCCCGAGTCTCACCCTGAGCAAACGGAGGAAAGAAATGAACCAGAAAGGATGGAGGTACAAGAAATGTATGTGAATATCTCTCAGGTGCCAGAGATGGGAAGGAGTGCAGTTCAGTTTCGAAAGTTTCCCGCTGTTCCTTGCTTCCTCGGTGGTGCCCAGCGAGGAGTGATGATGTGGAGGGAAGGGCTTCACAGCGCACCCCGTGCCTGGCTGTGTGACCTTGGATGTACAGTTTACTTTCTCTAAGCCTTAGCTTTCTCATCTGTAAGCGGGGCTCACAATGGGATTAAAAAAAGCAGATTTAAGAATGAAATAACATAATGTATATAGAGTGCACAGCGTAGGGGTTCAACAGTGTGACCCCCAGTTCCATGAACCTCTCTTTGGCTTCCCCTCTGCTCAGCAATGCCTCCCAGTTCCCAGGTAGCCCATTTCTAATAGCCGACATTTTCATCCTGGGAAAAGGAATCGACCCCTTCCTCAAACCAGCTTTAGGCAAAGTCTTTTCAACTTCCAAAACAGCAAAAGAATTGTCCTCTCTCTATCCCTTCCTTTTCTCCCTCTATCCAGCCACCTGCCTTGTGTGCCTTCTCACCGATCCATTGATTGCTTCCATCTCACTTAATGGAGAATAAATTAAAAGTGATGGTTGCCAGCCCTGGGTAGTATGTGCAGAGCCAGTTTCCTCCCATTATCACCCAAGCCCCATTAGGCACATAGAGCTGCTGGAACAGGGCTTTGCATCCAGGTCTGCCTGGCTCCAGAGCCCCAGGGAGCCCTCCGGCATTGTAACCCCACGAAACGCCACCTCCATCTGTGCAGATGCACACCCAGATTCATTGCTCCCTCTTGGTGGTGTACAGATGATCTGTCTCGAAAGCGCACGTCTGGGGAGCTCGTTGCTGTTGGGTGGGTGCTCTGCGCCAGGCCCAGGAAGCACGCAGGTGCTTCAGGCTTGGATCCCTGCACTGGCAGAGGTGGTATTTAAGTGGGACTTTTCATCTGGGGCTGAGAGCTGGGAGAGAAGCAGGCTCCCCAAGGCCTTCAGAGACTGTAATTATGACAGCAACTGCTAGACGAGACATCAGGACTAGGTTCTAGGTCCAGCACGGGTTTGGTTTTTTTTTGTGGTACGCGGGCCTCTCACTGTTGTGGCCTCTCCCGTTGCGGAGCACAGGCTCCGGACACGCAGGCCCAGCGGCCACGGCCCATGGGCCCAGCCGCTCCGCGGCATGTGGGATCTTCCGGGAGCACGGGTTTTAGAAAGAAAGACGTTTATTGAGCACTTACTGTGTGCCGTGCTCATGGTTTTACATGAACACTTTCCTTACAAAAATATATAAAGTTAGGGACTTCCCTGGCAGTCCAGTGGTTAATAAGATTTCGCCTTCCAATGCAGGGGGTACGGGTTCGGTCCCTGGTCAGGGAGCTAGGATCCCACATGCCTCAGGGCCAAAAAACCAAAACATGAAACAGAAGTCATATTGTAACAAAATCAATAAAGGCTTTAAAATATACATATATGTAAAGTAAATACTGTTATTATCCCCATGTAATGAGAACGTTAGGGAGACGAGAGAGCGAGAGTGATTGCAGGCACTCATTGGGGGAGATAAAGAGAGAGAGCTCATCAAAGCAAAAAGACAGAGGTCTCCGAGCTACGGAGACGCCAGGCCAGGCTTCAGACCCAGATTGCCCAAATTGGAAACATAAGCTTTTAGTATGGTGTCATATTGGCCTCCCTCGGCTTAGATGGACATTGTGACCTTCTGGAAACCTCTCTTTACATATCTAAAAAAGGAGTGTAGATATAGATATGCAGAGGGATGGGTTTCCTTCAGTCCAACAGTGCCATGGTCCTGTGCTGAGAAGTTGTGGAAAATGTTCCCTGTGGAGAGAAGTCAGAGGAACACAGGGGTGCTGAGTTTCCTTCAATATCAGACAGACAGTAGACTCGGGAAGATGGGGCGGTTTGTCGCCTGTGGAAAATGCCTGAGCATTCAGTAGTTCTCTGGGGTGAGCAGCAAGCCTTGGCTCTGGCATTCCCACTCTGGAGCCCCATAGGGTGGGGCTGGCTGGGTCCCCAGGGGTCTCTTTCCACTTGGGCAATAAGCCACTTTGTGCAAATCCTGGCTCTACCTCTTAGCAGCTGGTGGCTTGGGAACATTATTAACTATTTCTAAGCCTCCGTTTCCTCATCTGTGTGATCAGGATAACGCTAGTACCCTTCTCATAGGCTGGTAGGAGGATTAAATGAAAAATGCTTGCAGATGGTTGGCCAGTGACTAGTTCCGGGGGTCCAGTTAGTAAATACCATTACTATTACTCTTATCAATGCCCCGATGTCAGGACAACCGGTGCCTACAAACAAGGGGTAATCCCATGTTGAAGCTGCCCATGTATGAATGGTCCTCAGCCTGGCTGGGCACTCAGGCCCTCTCTCGGGCATCGAGTGATTGGTTTGGAGAGGTGTGGCTCTGGTAGGTGACTTGAAGGTTGTCTGGTTCCAGCCTCTCGTTAAACTGATGAAGAAACTGAGTCCCTAGTGGGGGGCTCTCACTTAAGGTTGCCCAGCCACTTAATGGCAGAACTATGTTTTTGGACATCGGATTTCTGGCTTGAAGCCCAGCGCTCTTCCTGTGAAGTGACACAGAAAGACGCTGCACAAGGTAGACAGACCTAGGCAGACGGGTGACCCAGGAGGACACTGACAGCTGCGAGCTTTGAGGCTCTTGTTGTCTGTCCAGTAAATCTAGAGTCTCCAGGGCACTGGGATCAGAAGAGGCCAGGTCAGTCTTTCAGACCAGGGTGACTCTGGTGGGGGACTGCCCAAGGCCATCTTGGACCCAGAGCAGGCAAGGGCAGCAAAATCAGAGGAGAGTCTGAGAAGAGGTTGAATAAAGAGGGAAAAAGGTCCAAGTTGGAGAAAGAAGGTGTGCTAAAGTTCAAAGAGTGAGAAAAGGCCCCAAACAGAAAGACCAGCCAGAAGGGAAGAGAGCAGGAGGCCAGGCCACGGGCTTCCTGACTGGGACTGTCAGGTTACGGGCAGCCCGTTTTCATAGGGTACCTTTCCCTTGTTGGGGGAGGGTAACAGGAGTGGCACGTGACTGATTAAAACAGTGAGGCCCAGCCAGACCAGGAGGACAGACACAGGAGAAGAATAGCAGAGAGGGAGGGTGCAGTTATCCAAAGTGGTTGTTGGCCTGAGCCTCCAAACTTTAATCATCCCTGGGGGGATAGTGACGGCAGATATATGCATGGAAGATTTCCTGATGCCGCTCTGGACCTTTGGAGAGGAGCGAGTTGATGTCAGAGCAGAATCTTAGCATGCAGCTTAGCTCTGGAAAGTCGGCCTGGAATAATAAAGTGCTGGCCTCCTGGTCTCAGCCTCCCTGCCTCGATCCCAAATCACAGAGCACCAGCATTCGATAGCTCAGGGGAGACCAGCCTCATAGACGCAAGGTTGTAAAAAGTTATCTCTCAGAGAAGATTTCCTCAACGCTAACAGCTCCGTGACGTGGCTGTCCGGAGGGCCTGTCTTGCCGCGCAGCTAGACCTCAGACAACGGTAAATGCTTAAAAGTACTCCAAGTCATCCTCTCCTCTCGAGCAGCTATAAAGATGCTTTCTCTTTAGTCCTCCAGCTGCTTGCCTATGAACTCACGCATGCTGAGTTTACCCTGAAGTTTTTGGGCGGGTACTTGGGGTCCGGACCATCAGCCTCTGGAAGCGAGGGAGGGGGAGGGGAAGTGGTGAGGAAGCAGACCCTTATCCCAGCCATCCTCTCAAAAAACGACAGCAGTCAGAATGGGTCATTTATTTTTAGGAATCACCACTTTGATCATGGCACTCCTTACTCAGAAACTTTCACGATCTGCCCAGCGTCCCTGGGCGAAGTCTATACGTGTTTGTGGTTTAGCACGTGGTTCTGAGCTTGCCTGTCCAAGCTTCTCTTTGTCCTTCTCAACAGTATCAGTTCTTTGACCTTGGACACATTGTAAACGCATCAAGAACCACTGGTCTAGTTGGAGGAAAGATAAGTTCATTTATCTAACGAATATGTTGCAGTGTGTCTTGTGTCCTGGACTTTGGCTTTCATGGAGGCATGTCCAGGAGGGTGATAAATGCTCTGGGTCACAGAGGAAGGAGGTGCTGATTCTACCAGGCAGGGCCAGGAGGGCTCACAGTGAACCTAATATTGAAGCCAAGTCAGTGCATCAGGAGGAGTTTACTGAGGACTCTTGGCAGGGGTGGGTTGGGGAGGGTTTTCCGGGCAGAGGAAATAACATGTGTGAAGGCTTAGACATGTGAGAGAGTGAGGAATGTTCAGGAAGCCCCAAGAGCTTTGCAGGGCGTGGGGTGAGAGCACACGTGAGGAGGTGGCAGAGGAGGGAAGAGAGGTGGTAAAGGGCCACGTGAGTAGGGTTCTCCTGTTCTGGGTTAGGGTGTTGAGTGTTGTTTGTTTGTTTATTTG
>RJWK010051310.1:0-15991 GCA_004363435.1 Platanista minor | reverse complement strand
AAAAAAAAAAAAAAGTAGCTGTGATACAAACCCCAGGACACCCACCCACCCAAAGAGCCAAAGAATAGTTCCTGTGACATTCCGCCTTCCTCCATTTAGTCCCTCTTGGAAATCCACCACCAAGCTTGGGGACTTCACCCCAACAAAATTGTAAGCATTGTTAGGTTTTCGTGTAAGACTCTTGCTGTAGCGTGGGTAGCTGTGATTGGTGAGTCAACGGTCTGGCTGCCAGTTACACTGAGGTTGTAACAGCATTTTTACTTTCTGTACAACAAAGAAGCTTTGTAAATAAAATCTTAACATTTTGGGTCTGTTTTTTCATGCTTTTCTTTTCTTTTTAATGAAATTTTTTTTACATTAGGACATTTTATGTGACAACTGCCAAAAAAGTATTTTTAAGAATTTAAGTGAAATAAACACATTCCTCTTTGGTAAAGCCTAGTTGTATGCTTACATTTGTAATTTAAGACTTTGATTGTAAGCCTGTGTTGAAACACACTAAAGAACTGGTTTCTTTGGTGTTTTTATATTAGTGGTTGTGGAGGGGAAATACACAAGTATGTAGGATCTTTGAGCATTTAACTCTAATCCTCGTTCTTGATGACTGAGAGTAATGAGGTAGACTTTTGAAAAATAATGTTTGAAATTCAATGCTCTGGAGCCCCTGAAAGCCAGTAAAAATAATGTTAGATTCAAATAATAGATGAATTAAGTAAAGGAGGGTAGTATAAAGGATGAAGGCCTTACTCTGAGTCCCAGGAGATCTGAATTCTAGTTCTGGCTCTGCCACTGATTTCCTGTGTGACCTTGTGTTGCCCTCTAGACTACCTCCCAGTCTATAAAGTTGAGGGGGTGGGACCAAATGGCTTCTGACAGGAAGGTCTGAAGAAAAAAATGGGCTTTGCAGGAAGGCTGAAACATGTAGGGTTCGACTGACAGGTGAACAGGGTATAGTTTGTTATCAAGACAGGCGAGCTAAGGAGGAATGACATGTGAAAAGCTTGGCTGGGGGGGGGCGGTGTGGGTACACACTGCCTGAGGTCAGCTCAGCTTTTTTTGCGGAAGTTGGAAATTTGCTCTTTTCTTACAGATCTTAAAGGGATTTGGGGGAGGGGTAAGATTCTGCAGTCTTTATGCAGTGGCTTAACAATTTAATACATGTACGACTACATTGTCAATTTTTGTACTGGAAGACTTGGG
This sequence comes from Platanista minor, assembly GCA_004363435.1. NCBI lineage: Eukaryota > Metazoa > Chordata > Mammalia > Artiodactyla > Platanistidae > Platanista > Platanista minor. Next base: position 14,791 of record RJWK010051310.1, on the reverse strand, counting down.
GACTGTTTTGGTAACTCTTAGCTATAAGCTACTGGAGTCTGTTTTTACACATGTAAAAGCAATGTTAAAGATTGGAAACTAATCTGAATTTATGTCATTTTAGTGTCAATGGAGCCCCCAAATCATGAACTTTACATTAAAGTCCCCTCTAGGCTTTAGAGTGGAGTTTGCTTTTTGCAAACAGCAAAAAAGACAAACCAGCCTTTGGGTGCTCATAGGAACTAGTAGGGAAGAGAAGACACATGGGAATGATATTTACCAAGACCTAGAACAAGTGGTCCAGTAAGTGTTAGAGTAATTTAGAGGTAGGAAAGGTAGCTTTCAACTGGGAGGATTAGGGAAGTTTCCTAGAAAGGAAAGTATTTGAGACGCACATGCGGATGTGAGTAGAGTTTAGAAATAGAAATGGAGAAAGGAGGGAGGAACATGATGGACAGAGGTCAGAGGTAGGGAGTTGTGTACGCTTGGTTTCAAATAGGCAAGTTTGACTAGAGAATGAGGAGGAAGAAGAGGAATGGCAGGTGAGACTGGAGCAGTGATTTGGGACCTTATCGCAAGGGGGCTTGAACGGCAGACCTTTCTTTTGCATTCACTTTGCAAAATGTCAGTTTGACCTACTACCTGTGGCCAGTGAGGATTCTAGGGAACTATCAAACCAACTTTTCATTTCTATCATGCTTTTTCTTGTTTTAAAATTACGTTTTCCAGAAGCCTGTGACATTCAGACCTCTGGGAGAGCCTTGAGGCTTAGCCGCTGTTAATATTTATTTACCTACTTATTTATGGCTGTGTTGGGTCTTCGTTGCTGCGCGTGTGCTTTCTCGTTGTGATGAGCAGGGGCTACTCTTCGTTGCGGTGCGCGGGCCTCTCATTGCAGCGGCTTCTCTTGTTGCGGAGCATGGGCTCGAGGCGCGCGGGCTTCAGTAGTTGCACCACGCAGGCTCAGTAGTTGTGGCTCATGGGCTCTAGAACGGAGCCTCGGTAGTTGCGGTGCACATGGCTTAGTTGCTCCGTGGCATGTGGGATCTTCCCGGACCAGGACTTGAACCCATGTCCCCTGCATTGGCAGGTGGATTCTTAACCAGTGTGCCACTAGGGAAGTCCCTGGCTTAGCTGCTCTTGACTAAAGACTATTTTAAACTTCTTGAGGAGCAGGATTTTTGGTGATGAGGTCACAGAGCAGACCATATTTCTGGAGTTAATTCCCATCTGAAGGAGACGTTCATTGAGTGGGTTTGCTCCCAGCTTTTGCAGTGAATGTTTAAGTTATAAATGTCTGAGCTGGGTGGGAGCTGTGATGGGCTGGATAACTGGTCCCTACCTGCTCCTTCCTGCAGGGTGGGGAGAGGGGTCTCTTCCACACACACCTGCCCTCCAGCCAGAGCAATGGCCCTGTTCCTGTGTGGTATGTTGGCATGCATTTGAAGCATTCGTCTTTTAAAAATTAAAAGGGCTAGAACTATTGCTCATTGTAGATATGGGGAAACTGAGGCACAGGAAAGAGTCAAGGACGGGCCCAAGGTTTCCTGGTGAAGTAGTGAAAGAACCTGGCCCTGCTTTCAACTTTGCTCTTACCTTTAGTTTACTCCTGCTTTAGGCATTCAGGCCCTGAAGAGTGACTGACACTTCTGATGGAAATGCAGAGCACCTTGTGTAAGATGTTAGCCCCCACTCCTCATCACCACTACCAGGACTCTTAACTAGGACACATGTGAGCAGAGTCACAGCAGAGTCAATGGTTTCCATTTCTGGCATTCCTATTTGGGCTACACCACCCTCCCAACAGAGAAGGGTGAGACAGAACCACAGAAGTGGTTCTATCCCTAGGCTATGACCTTCCCTTTTCTCCAGCCTTCAAGTTGTGCTGACATCAATTTTAATGAGACTGGTGATACCACTGTGTAGACAGTTTGAAAGGGAGTCAAGTTACCAGCTGACTTAAGCTTCAGCTGCCAAACAGTTGCTCTGCAGGAAAGCCACCAAGATTGAAGCAAGTGTTGAAGTTCTTCCTAGAGCCAATTAGGTCAGCTTCGTAATCCCTGACCAAGTATTTTATAACTTGTCCCAGAGGTGTCAGAAGGGCATATAGAGAAAAGAAAATGACCCTTAGAGTTACTCTGTCTGATTAAGGGGTCTGGACCCAGGTCAGCAGGTGTGTTCGTTACAACATCTCCCCACCCCAGCCCTGGGGGAAGAGGAGTGGAGGTGTGGTGAGGGAGGCCTCAGAGAGAATCCAGAGACCTGTTCTAGCCCCAGCCTGGCCACTAGCTGGTATTTGACCCTCCTGAGTCACCTCCCTTCTGTGAACCTTCAGTTCCTCGACTGAAAATACGGGGCCCAAGCTTAAGCAAGCTTGCAGCTCTGATCCAGCTATACAAATCGGAATGGGGGTATATTCCAAGTTCTAAACAGCAGTAGATATGCTAGTAGTTAGTTACATGCTGTTATTCCCACTTACCCCGCCCTCCTGAGGAGTTAGGTAAGGGTTTGGGCTAGTGGAAAATGTCAGAGCTGTGCCTTAGGGCTGGTGGAGTAGAAAGGGGTAGACCTGTAGCAAGAGATCATTGAGGAGGCTGTTACAGTTACCTGGACAAGGCTGGATGAGGGCTGCACCCCCAAGACTGACGGTGATTGAGGTGTCATCCAGAAACTGCAACAGGAATACTAGTAAATCTGTTTTACTCGTCAGACTAATCAGTCTGGAAGACAGAATTACAGACTCACCTTAGCATGAGCAGGATGTATATCTGCCCCTAGTGGGGCACTAATGCTCTGAATCAGAGGGAGGGAGCTAAACTGTAATCCTCATTTCACAGACGTGAAAACTGAAGGATTTAGAGGTGAAGTGCTTCTAAAGTCACGTAGCCAGTGAATAGCCAGCCTATTCAAACCCAGCTCTGCCCGAATTCAGTTACTGCTGTTTGCCAAATGCTCCTCCTTAGGGCTGCCTGGCTCCTGGCTCTGTTCTAATGAGAAAGTTAGCGGACGTATTTCTTTCTTCTCCGGAGCAAAGTAGATGTTGGCTAACAAGACCCTGAGGCTCAGGACAGAGTGAAGACAGAGTGAGAACAGAGCTAGTTTTTAAAATTAGAACCATGAAATGCTTTAGGGGTGCAGGCGAACAGTGGGCACTCTATAAATACAACTACCACTCTTAATAATTTCACATTGTGAGAGGCAGCCCTGCCATATACCATCTTAGTGAACTGGCAAAAGACCCTTTGCTTCTTGGGACTCAGTTTTCCATTTATAAATTGGGGGTGCCCTCAGCACGCTGTGGTAAGCTAATGAGTGTGAGAGTGCTGGACATTGTGAGGGGTGATGTGGAGAACTGCTGGGAACAGCGTACACACCATGGGCTTCTCTCAGTGGCCAACTAGGCCAGCACACGTGCAGCCGGGGTTCTGCACAGCTGTGCACCTGGTAGCTGCTGCAGCAGCAGCAGGTGGGTGAGAGGTGGGCATCTGAGGAGAGTGGATGACCTGGCACTGGGGGAGTCTGGGAGTGGGTGACATGGACTCTGGGGAAGTGAGTAGTCTGCAGGATCTCAGCCAGCCCCTGGGGATAGGAATTCCTGTCAGGCCCTTGGCTTTGTCCATACCATTGCTGGGTCAGGGCCCTACCTTGTCCCTGATCTGCCATTAGGTTTCACTCCTGCTGGGACATCAGCCCATTGCTTTCCTGTTTCCGTAGCCACCTGGTGCTTCCCACAGCTACCTGTCCAAATCCTACCTACAACCACTCTGCCAAGCTCAGGCCTGACCAGCTCCAGTCTGACCCGTCCTGAGCCCCACTTCTGACAAAAGAATGATGGCCCCCAGTGTGTCCATTACCATGCTACAGTTCGCATAGCTCACATCCATTATCTTGTTCAAGGGAGGCAGTGTGAGGATTCTGATCCCATCTTTCAAATGAGGGAATTGAGGCTCAGGATGACCGTTGCAAGGCCCCAGAGTGCAGAGCAAGGTCGACTTCTCTCCCTGCCTTGTGCTAATCCCGGGGTAAAGGCCAGGGATGAGCCAGTAACAGTAGACTATTCCACTGGACTTGGGAGAAGCTCATCTCAGAGGATCCCTCTGTGGATGGGAACTTCTGATACCCAGAGCACTCCACAGTGTGGGTGCTGCTGCAGGAGGAAGAGGGAAATGGAAGAAATGAGACAGGAGATCCAAGTTCCCACATCATAGGCCACTTGAGGCCCCTCAGTGTTTCACCCAGGACCTGTCCTCCCTATGTTGTGCAAGGGATCTTCCCACAACCTGGTTCTCCTGATGCAGCTCAGGAACTTTCAGTGACTTTCCAGTGCCACACCCGCCCCAAGTGCACACACAGACAACATCTCAAATCACCCTATCAGCCTTACTTCCTGCACCTAGTCTCCATATGCCCTACCTGGCCATCCGAACATTCCTGTGTGTTTCACCTTGCTCGTGTCTGCCTCCTCTGTCTTCCTCCATCTGCATAAGCCAACCATCCCAGTCTTCAAGAACCAGTGCAAAGGCATTAGCCTCCCCAGCAGGCCAGCAGACAGGAAACTTCCCTCCCTGGGTTCCTCATTCAGTGACTTTGATGACTTGTTCTCATGGCCCAAGCACTGGCTGTTCTGCTCCCTGTCTTGTCTCCCCTGCCAGAGAGTGAGTGCTCGGGGCCATGGGCCTGAGTCCCTTTGCTGTGCCTCACCCGCCAGCCCTCAGTGCATATTTCCTAAATGACATTTCCTCACGTGTATTAATAACTTCCTGGGGCTGCCGTAACAAAGTACCATAGACGGTAACATAAACAACAGAAGTTTATCGTTTTACAGTTCTGGAGGCTAGAAGTCCAAGGTCAGGGTGTCGGCAGGGTTGGTTCCTCCTGAGGGCTGTGAGGGAAGGATGTGTTCCAGACCTCTCTCCCTGGCTTGTAGATGGCCATCTTCTCCCTGTGTCTTTCATGTAGGGCTCTTGTGTGTGTGTTTGTGCACAAATTTCCCTTTTCTATGAGGACACCTAATCATCTTGGATTAGGGCCCACCCTAATGAACTCAACTAATTCATCTGCAACAACACTGTTTCCAAGTAAGGTCACATTCTGAGGGACTGGGCATTAGGACTTCAACATATGCATTTTGCGGGGACACAGTTCAACTCAGAACACCAAACACGTGAATTGTGAAAACCTCTGGGCAGAGAATGGCAGTCAGGTGCTTAAAAGGCCCCACAGTTGGGTGTTTGGACATACAAGAAATGTGATTAAAAGTCGAACCCAGGGATACAGATTTGGAGAGGAGAGTCAAATCCTGATTTGCCTCTTCCTACCAGTTTTGTGATCTTGTGTAAGTCAGTTATCCCAAACTTTACTGCTCTTTCAAACTACACTAATTCACATTAATTATCCCCACCCCCTTTGAACTTGGAACTGGGAAAAATTATTTTATTTTGAGGAGCAGAAGGCTAAAATGGCAGTGGATGATACAAGTTTACAGAAGGGAGTCTAGAGTCCCAAAAATCAGAACCTACCAATCTGGAGCTAACAAAGTTGTATCTCCAGACACCCATGGAAACTTCTAAATTGCAATGAAATCCAGGATCCCCAGGCAGGAAGAAACCAGATCTCATCTAGTCAAATTCCTCTACTGATGTTGGAAACCCCTCAGCAACATGCCTACCTGACTTTTGTTGGATACCTTAGTGATGGGGACCTCACACTTTATAAGGCAATGTATTTACCATCTTAGAAAAACAGAAAGTTCTTTATCTCCAGAATAGTAAGGCAGCTTTAACTTTATTTTTTATTATCATGGGTGTTGTTAACTTGATAAGCAGTCTACTTAAAAAGCTCTTATTTATCTAATTTCCTATAACACTCTTGGCTCTAATTTTGCCCAGTGGAGCTGCAGAGGGGAAAAATCCAATTTAGCTTTTTAAATGGAGTCTTGAAAATATTTTACAATGTCCATCATGGCTCCCCTAACCCCCAGACTCTCTTCTCCACAATTTATCTCAGATGAATACTCTTGAAAGTTTCACCTATTGAATACCCATGTGACAAGGTTCCAATGTTGGGTTCTTCCGTGTTGTAGCATGCATCAGTGCTTCATTCCTTTTTATTGCCAAGTAATAATCCACTGAATGGCTATATTATACTTTATCTGTTGATAAGTTGATGGACATTTGGGTTGTTTCTACTTTTTGGCTTTTATGAATAATATTGCTATGAATATTTGTGTACAAGTTTTTGTGTGGACACGTGTTGTTTTTTTTTTCCTCTTGGGGATATATCTAGGAGTGGAATTGCTGAGTCATATGGTAATGCCATGTTTAACCTTTTGAAGAACTGCCAGATTGTTTCCCAAAGTGGCTGCACCATTTTATATCCCATCAGCAGTGTATGAGGTTTCCAATCTCTCCACATCCCTGTTATTATCTGTCTTTCTAATTCTAGATATCCTACTGAGTGTGAGGTGGAATCTCATTGTAGCTTTGATTTGCATTTTCCTGATGGTTAATGATGTTGAGCATCTTTTCATGTGCTTCTCAGTTGGAATATTATCTTTTAATACACGTCTGCATCAATCTGGTTGGCCTCGGGTTGGCAGTATCACATGTTTGAGACCAGGTTGCTATGGGGCGTTCTGGTGTACTGGGGCTGTTTCTAGAGATGGTTGTGAGCTGAGCAGAAACCAGGAGAGCAGTCAGACCGGGGTTGGTGATGAATATCTGGGAGTCACCCATGAAAACATACATCTTGAAGCTCTGTGAATGGACGATATTCCCAAGGACAGCGTAAGAGAGAAGAGTGAAAGTTGTTAACGCTTTGGAGACTCTTGGAAGTTAAGAGTGATAGGAGGAGGTGGAGACAACGTAGACTCACTGTCTTTATTTTGACCACGCCACACAGCTTGAGGGATCTTAGTTCCCCGACCAGAGATTGAACCCAGGCCACCACAGTGAGAGCAACGAGTCCTAACCACTGGACTGCTAGGGAATTCCCTAGACCCACTGTCTTAACTGTGGGGAGAGGGGGGCAGGACCTGCCAGCCAGGGGGTTGTGGTGGGGGATGAAGAGGAGATGAGGCTGGTGACAGGCAGTGACTGTCAGGCCAGGGAGCCGGAGCTCAGGATGAGACTTCTTTCTCCCTAAGTATCTGGGGCAAGAACCTCGGGCTGCAGGTCCAGGCTGTTAGAGGTCTCACACCCCTCGTCTCCTATGGTCCTCACTACGGCCTCTGGTGGCGGTTGTTTCCATTGGCTGGAAGTTGAGAAGTTCCTTAGCAGGAAGGAACACAGCTGGGAGTGGAACCCAGGCCTGACTTATTCCAAACCCTGTGATTTTTTCAGGACACTATACTGTTTCAACCTCTTGTGGGGGCCCGGTGTGGGAATAGATTATTATCATTTGGAAGGAATTTGTGATAGGGGGTCTCAGCTTCAGTGTCGACTCTTCAGAAAGACACTTCCTGACCACCTGTGTAAAGAAGGTCCCCTTGTTAGTCACACACAGCACTCAATTCGTTTCCTTCGTTGCCCTCGTTATTATAGTCCATGATTTTATAGCAGTGCGTGAACATAGTTTACTTTTGTCGTAAACTACACTTACTGTAAAATACAGTTGACAGAAAGAGGACCAAACTCTTCATTCCCCTTTCTGTGCCTGGTGCTTGGTGGGGTGCCTAGCATGCAGGAATTATTTGCTGGATGGGTGAGTGAGGTAGCATTTGGAAAATGGAGGCAGGTTAAGTTGTGTATGCCAGGTCAAAAATCCTTCCACAGAGACAGTATGAGGTGACTTTCACCTCCCAAACTGCCCCAGGTGTGATGGTGGGCTTGTTCGCTCAGGGACAGTATAAAAATGATGCTTTTGGGGCTTCCCTGGTGGTGCAGTGGTTGAGAGTCCGCCTGCCGATGCAGGGGACACGGGTTCGTGCCCCGGTCCGGGAAGATCCCACGTGCCGCGGAGCGGCTGGGCCTGTGAGCCGTGGCCGCTGAGCCTGCGCGTCCGGAGCCTGTGCTCCGCAACGGGAGAGTCCACAACAGTGAGAGGCCCGCGTACCGCAAAAAAAAAAAAAAAAAAATGATGCTTATGTTCCAGGAATGAGGACCAAGGTTGAGGAAGCAGGACGTGGGTGTAGGCCAGGGTGTGACCATCAAGGGTGCCTATAAATGGAACTGAGAACCCGGGGCACTTGACACCAGGGCAGGTCCTCGGTGGCTGGGGTCGGGGAGCTTGGGTGCATTAATACTTCACTTCTTCCTCAGAGGAACTTTCCAGAAAGCTGACTTCAGGGAACAGTCATGTTCACCTAAGAGGCTGAATGTGGCCTGAGGAGTAAATGTATGAAGTCAGTTATGCCTCAGTCCTCGCTGTCATCTTTCCTTTTCTGCACTTGGCCGTTCAGAAAATGTTTATTGGCACCTACGAAGTGTTAAGTTCTGTGCTTGGTGCTATGGATATAGTAGGAAACAGTTCAGGCCCTGCTCTCAAAGAGCTCTTTGTCCTGGAGGACACAGTTATAATACAAGGCTCTAAGCCACATAAGGGCAGAGGCCTGAACTTCTTGTTTCTTAACCATGGTGTCCCTAGGGCTTTGCCCTGGGTTTAGTGCTGAGTAGGTGCTCCAGATGGTTCCAACCCAGAGGAGCTCACAGTCTAGAGAAAATGACAGACAAGAAAAGAGGGAGTCACCATGAAGGGTAGTAAGTCGACCCAAAGAGGGCCCTGTGGGAGCCCAGAGAAGGTCGTTGGGGAGATCAGAGAAGGTCCTGAGAGGAGGTGACTTCTACCCTGAAGGACTTGCAGAAGGACCTGCAGAAGGCAGGGCTTAGCGTGGTGGGTGTAGGGGAGGAGGGAGTGTGCAGGCTTAGGAAACTGCCTGTGCCAAGGCCTGGAGGAGAGAGAACATGATCCTTTAGGGGAACTCAAAAATAGTTCAGTGAAACTAGAGCACAGAGTGGCAAAAAATTAGGGAGGAGACTTTGCGGGAATCAACTGCAGGGGGGGCTGAGCACAGTCAAACTAGCCACTGGGGTCCCAGGACCCAGGGTCTGAGCTCTAGGAACTGGGTCCAATCCTTGACCTTGACCCTCATGACCCAGCACTCTGGGTACCCTAGTTTCTCCAAAATTAAGTTCTTCCTTGCCCTCTCCTGCCAAAAAAAAAAAAAAAAGAAAGAAAATATCCCTCATTGGTTTTAATTTGTTTTTAAAGACCTTCCCACATGTTCTCATCCATTTCGACAGATTGAACACTGATTCATTATCCAAGCAGAAAAAGCAACAGAAAGCACTGGAAACTGGCTTTTAAAACAAGAACAAGAGTAGAAGAAAAATTGTATACTTTCCTCATTTGTGGTAGGTACTAAATAAGTACCTACTTTAATTTATTGAAAGTACTTATTTAACCACAAATAACAACAGCCTAATTTGCTTTTGTGGGATGATCATATTTTTAAATGTGATTTCTTTTTTTTTTCCTTTAACTTAATTTCCACTTATTTATGAACTATGCAAAACCATGATGGTTTTCTTTAGCCCCAAGTGACTGAGTTACTTTAGTGCTGGGTTTAATTTTCTCTGTAATCAGGTCCTGTTGCTCAGCCTTACCCAGGTGTGAAAGGCCATTTAAACTTGAGAGACATAAAGCACATGGCATCTAGTCTAGACATATAGCAGACGAATGCACGCTGCTGCAATCTCCTTGTCCTTTGGTTGCTTCCTCCTGGCCTCCAAACTTGCACTTCTTCAGAACCACTCAACTTTGGGACCCCCCTCTAGCCCATGGTCCATTTTCCTTCTGCTTTTAACAACTGAACTTTTCCAAGAAAAGGTCTATTTTCACCTCCGGTGTTTCTTCATCTTCCTTTTGCCACCAAATCCATTTCACCACCAAATCTGCTGTCTCCAGTGGTCCCCCTGCCCCCATGTTCCCCCCAAGTTCTGGCTTCTCATTCTCCTGCACTGCTCTGGGCCTTCGAATCTGTGGGTCTTCTCTCCTCCTCAGGACATACCCTGGTTCTCTGTCCTTCCAGGACGGCTGCACAAGGCTCACCTCTCCACGGCTCATCCCTCTGCACACTCTCTTCTTCAGGAGTCAAACCCATCCTCAGGCTTTCCTCACAATGGCTCCCACATCTCTCTCCAGCCCAGACCTGCAGCTTCACACCTGCCTCTCCTCCTGCCTGGTGGGCAGTTTCACTTGCATATTTACACCAACGTGTCCCAAACCTACCCTTCTCCCTTCCACCCAGAAGTGCCTCCTCCTCTCCTTTCTGTTATTGTTACTTTGCTCATTAGTTCTGAAAGTCAAGCTGGGAATCAAGTGTTATTTCTTCCTTCAAACTGGGTCTTATTTCTCAGCTTTGTCTGTAACCCAGTATAGTGTATTGCAAGAGCTCTAGGCTAGGAGGCAGTCCAGGGTCCTAATCCCAGCCCCACCACGGCTTTATGGATGGCTTTGGACAAGTCAGTGAACTTTTTGAACTTGTTGCCTCTCGTATAATAGGACTGGCAACCACTTATTGAAAGCTTACTACAGGCCAAGTACTGTGAATAGGGTGTTCTATACATCATCTCACGAACCTTAAGAGGTGGGGTCTTTATAATTTTCCCACTTCAGAGAAAAAGGAAAATAAAACTCAGAAAGACTAAGGTATTCAGGATCAAGAGCTGCTTAGTGGCATGGGCTGGGCTCGAACCAGCTCTGTAATTCTAACTCCAGAATCCGTTTTTTCCATTACACTGCGGGGCGCGCACTCTCTCCACGCCGAAGGCACCCAGCCGTCAGCCTCCTTCGGGGAATGTCTGCTCACGGGTGAACGCAGGGACCCCACGGCCACCAGAGGTCACGCCTCGGGCTGTGAGCCACAAACCCAGCTCCCGAGAAGTGCGCGGGGGTGCCTCTTCCCGTTGCACCTCTCCCGTAGAGGGTAGCTCCGCCCCCTGACCTGATTGGCTGTCTGGAGCGAGGCGGCGCTCGAGGATTGGCTGCGCGGTGGCCGCGAGCTGACGTGGCCGGGCCGGTATGTGGGCTCCGCACTGCTGCTGACAGAAACGACCAAGGCCGCGGCGGCGGCGGCGGCGGCGGCGGCGGCGGCGGCGGCGGGACCGTGACGGGTGGTGTGGCGCGGAAGCGCGAGCCACTGCCATGCCGCTGGAGCTGGAGCTGTGTCCCGGGCGCTGGGTGGGCGGGCAGCACCCATGCTTCATCATTGCCGAGATCGGCCAGAACCACCAGGGCGACCTGGACGTTGCCAAGCGCATGATCCGCATGGCCAAGGTGAGGGGACTGTCTAGAGTACCCGGGCGCCGAGCGGGGGTCGGGGCCTGGGGAAGACCGGCCTGGGCAGGGGTGGGGCAGCTGCGCAGAGCTGGGGCCATCCTTCCTCTGCCTCTCGGTGCCCTGCGTCCGGCCTGCCGTCCAGCTCGCCGGATCCATTTCCAAACGTTTCGAATCCTCTTCATCCCTCCGCCACCATCCTGATTTGTTTGCATTACCGCATCTGCCCCCACCTTACTCCCACCTCTCTCGCTCCCTTCTGGTGGCAGAATGATCTTTCTGAAACACAGATTTGATCAGCCGCCTGGCACCTTCAGTGGCTTCCCACTGCCTGCGGGTAGAGTCGAAACCCTTTAATAAAGTCTTCAAGACCTTAATGACCTGGCCCCTTCCTTATTGCCTTTTTTTTTTTTTTTTTTATCTCTGACATCTTCCAGCGACAGTGAATTTCTTCCAGGAAGTTCCTGAAATTTGCTGCTGTCTCTCTCACCTACCATTCCTTGTACTTAGCTACCTCACAGAGTTGTGAGGATCAAATGAGATAACTCGTGTAAAGCTCTTAGTACAGTACTTGGCAAATAGGACTCAATACATGTTGGTTATTAGTGATATGATGTTAATGAACATTTATGCTCCCTCTTTGGATACTTTCTCCAATCCCTCCCTACAAAGCTGGGCTCCTGTAATTGTTCCCATCGAATTGTATTGTCACTGTTTAAACTTCTCTCTCTGTTAGGCTGTGAGCCCTCTGAAGGGGAGGCCTGTCATGTTCTTCATTGTGACCCCGGGCCCCACCATAAGTCTGTGCTGTGATTCCTTGGTTTAGCGATAGCTCACTCCATCTTTTTTCCTTTCACTTCCTTTCAGTCAGTGCTGTTCACTCAGTCATTCATGATTAGGTTTTCTGTTACTCCTTCAGGACTAACTCTGCTTTTACGGAAGCCTACTGAATCATAAAAATACTTTTATTTTTAAATTTTATTTACTTTTTCATTGAAGTATAATTGATTTGCAATAACATTGGTTTCAGGTGTACAACATAGTGATTCAATATTTTTATAGGTTATACTCCATTTAAAGTTACTGCAAAATAATGGCTATATTTCCCTGTGCTGTACAATACATCCTTGTTGCTTATTTATTTATTTATTTATTTATTTATTTTTTGTGGTACGCGGGCCTCTCACTGCTGTGGCCTCTCCCATTGCGGAGCACAGGCTCCAGACGCGCAGGCTCAGCGGCCATGGCTCACGGGCCCAGCCGCTCCGCGGCATGTGGGATCTTCCTGGACGGGTCACGAACCCTCGTCCCCTGCATCGGCAGGCGGACTCTCAACCACTGCGCCACCAGGGAAGCCCCACTTTTTTATTTTATACATAGTAGATGGTGCTTCTTAATCCCCCACTCCTATCTTACTTCTCCCCCTTACTTCTCCCCACTGGTAACCATTAATTTGTTCTCTAGATCCGTGAGTCTATTTGCAACCTAAGTGTCCATCAACAGACGAATGGATAAAGAAGATGTGGTTGATATACGCAATGGAATAATATTCAAGCATAAAAAAGAATGAAATTCTGCCATTTACAACAATGTGGGTGGACCTGGAGGATATTATGCTTAGTGAAATAAGTCAGAGAAAAACAAATACTCTATGTTATCGCTTACGGAATCTAAAAAATAAAATACCTTTAAAGAGTAACAATTGCTAACATTTTTGAGTGCTTACTGGGCCAAGTGCTTTAAATGCACCATCTCATTTAATTCCTACAACGACACAGTGGAATAGATGCTGTTGGTTTCACTTTAAAGGCTCAGAGAAGATCAGTGACTTGTCTGAGGGCCCACAGCTAGTAATTCATGTATTTCAGAGCTTTGCTCTTAGACACAGGGCTCCAGCCTTTGTACTGTAACATTGTTTTCTAGGGGGAGACTTTGGCTCTTAATTTAGGAAACAACCTTATTTTGGAGGTGTCAACTCTGAATGCTGAAGTTGTAAAAATACCTAGAAATAGTGAAGCCATAGAAACAAAGTTATAGTGGTTTTTTTCCTTCTTCCTGTTTTAAATGTGAAGGATAATTTTCCCCGGGGAAGGAGAATGAAGAGTTTGAGGTTGTGTTATAGTGAAAAGAGCACTGGACTGGAGTCATGATACCATTTACTAGCTGAATAATCTTGGGCAACTGGATAATCTTGGTCTTTTCCTCTCTAGGCTTCAGTTTCACTTGTTTTATAATATATATGTATCTTTATTTTTAAACTTAAAGCAATGGAATCTTTTGAAATTCTTATATTTTAAGATTTTTTTTTTTCTTGACAAATGGAGTCACATTTCCAAGTTTAGTTATCCAGAGTATATTATGTACAAGCTGGCTTGTTCATGTACCAAATCTGTTTACAATATTAAAAGTTGAGTTCTGTCAACTTGGAAAAAAAATGCACAGTATAAGAGCTGTGAGTTGAGTTTATTCAGTGTCATACTGAGGACTATAACCAGGGAGACAGCCTCTAAGAAACTGTTCTGAAGAGGTGAGGAGGGAGGTAAGTGTATATGTGATTTTGACGAAGGGAACCTGTAACCAAGCGCACATCTCTGTGGAAGGTTGCTGCTAGTCACGAGGAACATATATCTTAGTTAATGGTTTTGGTGCTTTTCTAAGTATGGGAAGATTCAAGAATCCAGGTTCATAAAAATTTCTCCTACAAATACTTAACTGTCTAAAGGCCTGTTCTGCCAGTTTTCCTGGAGCACAGAGAGCCTCATTCCTGATCTCTATCCTGAATTACTTTCAGGATATGTTGAAGGTCAGCAACTGCAGTGGCTAGTGACTTAATTCTCGCAGAACCAGGTGGCAAGTGACCTTCTTTAATTGGCAGTTAATTCAATTGTTGACCAAAATAAAAATGCTCAACAGAAGAGTTGTGAGCTAAGTTTTATAGTGAGGACTATAGCCCAGGATACAGTCTCTCAGTAGATCTGAGAAACTGCTCCAAAGAGATAGGGGAGAAGCCAGTATATATATATGGATTTTTTTGGCTAGGAAATACATGTAATCAAGCATGAATCTTGGTAAAAAAGTACTGCTAATCACAAAGAACATGTATCTCAAGTTAATGATTTTAGTGCTTTTCTATGTATGGGAAAATGCAAGAATCTGGGGTCATTAAAATTTTTCCTGAGACATGCATCTTAACTATCTGGGGGCTTTTTTTTTTTTTTTAACATCTTTATTGGAGTATAATAGCTTTACAGTCGTGTGATAGTTTCTGCTGTATAACAAAGTGAATCAGCTATACATAAACATATATCCCCATATCTCCTCCCTCTTGCATCTCCCTCCCACCTTCCCTATCCCACCCCTCTAGGTGGTCACAAAGCACCGAGCTGATCTCCCTGTGCTATGTGACTGCTTCCCACTAGCTATCTATTTTACATTTGGTAGTGTATATGTGTCCACAGCACTCTCTCACTTCATCCCAGCTTACCCTTCCCCCTCCCCATGTCCTCAAGTCCATTCTCTACATCTGTGTCTTTATTCC
>RJWK010051309.1:0-15994 GCA_004363435.1 Platanista minor | reverse complement strand
AATTTACAAGCAGCTCATGCAGCTCAATAACAGAAAAACAAACAACCCAATCCAAAAATGGGCAGAAGACCTAAATAGACATTTCTCCAAAGAAGATATACAGACTGCCAACAAACACATGAAAGAATGCTCAACATCATTAATCATTAGAGAAATGCAAATCAAAACTACAATGAGATATCATCTCACACCAGTCAGAATAGCCATCATCAACAAATCTAGAAACAATAAATGCTGGAGACAGTGTGGAGAAAAGGGAACCCTCTTGCACTGCTGGTGGGAATGTGAATTGGTACAGCCACTATGGAGAACAGTATGGAGGTTCCTTAAACAACTACAAATAGAACTCCATATGACCCAGCAATCCCACTACTGGGCATATACCCTGAGAAAACCATAATTCAAAAAGAGTCATGTACCAAAATGTTCATTGCAGCTCTATTTACAAGAGCCAGGAGATGGAAACAACCTAAGTGTCCATCATCGGATGAATGGATAAAGAAGATGTGGCACATATATACAGTGGAATATTACTCAGCCATAAAAAGAAACGAAATGGAGTTATTTGTAGTGAGGTGGATGGACCTAGAGTCTGTCATACACAGTGAAGTAAGTCAGAAAGAGAAAGACAAATACCATACGCTAACACATATATATGGAATCTAAGAAAAAAAGAAATGTCGTGAAGAACCAAGGGGCAAGACGGGAATAAAGACACAGATCTACTGGAGAATGGACTTGAGGATATGGGGAGGGGGAGGGGTAAGCTGTGATAAAGTGAGAGAGTGGCATGGACATATATACACTACGAAATGTAAAATAGCTAGCTAGTGGTAAGCAGCTGCATAGCACAGGGAGATAAGCTCGGTGCTTTGTGACCACCTGGATGGGTGGGATAGGGAAGGTGGGAGGGAAGGGGACGCAAGAGGGAGGAGATATGGGAACATATGTATATGTATAATTGATTCACTTTGTTATAAAGCAGAAACTAACACCATTGTAAAACAATTATACTCCAATAAAGATGGAAAAAAAAAAAAAAGAATTCCTGGATTAGAGAATGTTGTTGAAAAAAATAAATAAGCTTTACCATGGGAAGTATAAGAATAGGACAAACACGAGTTAAAAAAAATAAACTGTTGGGCTTCCCTGGTGGTGCAGTGGTTGAGAGTCCACCTGCCGATGCAGGGGACACGGGTTTGTGCCCCGGTCTGGGAAGATCCCACATGCCGCGGAGCGGCTAGGCCCGTGAGCCATGGCCGCTGGGCCTGCGCGTCTGGAGCCTGTGCTCTGCAGTGGGAGAGGCCACAACAGTGAGAGGCCCACGTACCACACAAAAAAAAAAACAACTGTTGATTAAAGCTGACTTAAGATTTTTAGAATGGGGAGCATATAGCACCTCTTCCTCAGTGAGGTGGGGAAGAGAACTGATGCATAGAATTATGGAAAGACATAGTGGGAGAGGTGTGGTGACAGAGCATATATGAACTTATTAAAGGGATGATGAGAAAGGTGCAAAAAGGAGATGATTTTGGTAGGAGACTCTGGGATTTTAGAACTGCCGAGGCCTATAAATGTTCATGTCCAGCACCAGGGGAAAAATTAACCAAGGACAGAGCAGGGAGAGCGAGGAAGAGGAAAATTAACAATTAATATGTTATTCTTTTAATAAAGTGAGTGAGATCAACTTTTTCAAATTTTGAATATTTAAGTATTGCTTTAGTTAAAATTATTATCTAATGAGAAAATCCCTTGTAAGAGTAAAAAAAAGTACATATGCTACAGTCCTATAGATTCCAACTTACACATTTAAAAATCAATATCTAGCCAAGTATTTTAAACAAGCCATATCACAGCTGTCCCTAAATACTTCCTCTTCTGTTTTAAAATCTCCTTTATTACATCCACCAGCACCTCTGCTCACCCTAAAAGTAGACCTAGTCTTTACTGTGGCTGTGTTCCTAAGTCTCTTAACAAGCCCATGTTGAAGACATGTTTTAAGTTTTATTTTTATTCCTTAATTTCCTTTCTTTTGCTTCCCCAGTCATTGGTAGAGAGAACTCCTTCATTCTAGGACTCTCCAAAGCCATCAGGAGTCTCTCTCTCCCCTCTGCCACCTTTCCTACAACATACCTTTCTTTACTCTCTCCTGATACTATAGGAATAGCTATTCCATTGTCCTTATTAATTATGAGTGAACAAGATCAGCACCATGGGTACAGTTCTTAAATGTAGCAACACATAAAGTACTAATGACATTCTGCTGTGTGCTTACAATGCAAAAGCAATAATAACAGGGATGTCAGTGCTAGCTTTTAAAGAAAAGATACTGAATGCTTTATATTGTCTCCTGCATCTACAGCTACATAATTGATATGCATAATTTAACTCTGTTTTACACGAGTGTATCTGGTTACTATGTCTACTTATAGATGTAGCTTATTATTATATACATTTAGAGATGTTTGATGTACTAGCTGAAATTTTATTTCCACATACCTCTGTGGGAGTCTGTTGAGACTTCTTTTCAGATTTTGGCAAATCTTTGCTTCCTCTTCTCTTTAAAGATAGCTGAAATAAAGCATGAATAGATTTAGTTTCGTAAACTACAATTTTAATTCAATTTTATATTTTTAAGTATCCTAATTTTCTATGATAAAACCAAGCCAAATGAAAAGTGTTAGTTTAATAGCCATAAGGGAAGGAAAAAAACCCAAACCAGATAGATTTAGATATATTTTACTTTGGATGGGGATATATATCACAACAGAAGAGTAGCTGGCAATTATCTAGTTGATTTGAGAAGTACAGGAAACCTACTATAAAAATGCAGAAAAGCAATTTGGAGAAAATTTAGATCGATAACAATATATTATATTATTCAAATGAAAGAAATCCTTGTTAGCATTCTACATCATTAAAGAAAAAAAAAGGAATACGGTATTATTTGCAGTTGGACTTAGGTTGTTATAAGCTTATAAAGACAAGCTTTCAGTGGATTTATGTAGAATTTGAAGAATTTCATTCTTTCCTCACCACACATGCATGAAGACAAACATGATACACATGTTCATTTACACTCTTCCACACACATGTAATACAGTAGGGAATAGGAGGGGTTATAGTAAAATGGAGATGGCATGCTCCATCTAAAGGAGCCAGCTGAGAGGGAATTAGGAATGTAGGCTTTTTCAAAAGAAGCTGGAGATCTGGATTTTTTATGTAAAATCTCCCCCATTTTATTGGCTGGCTCTAACTGAAATTCAAACAAATAACACTTTGTAGGTCAAAAGATACACATCTAGTGTCAAATCCTTTCATGGACCAGCAGTATTGATCTCCGGTGCTCAGTTCCATTTCTCACCACCATTAAAATAAAATTCCTCTGTATGAATAGTAACTGTATGTATGAATATCTACCATGTACCAAATACTGAGCTGGATACACAATTAAATAATGTACCTACCATTAGTAAGCTCACAATTTAGTGTGGGAGACAGGGATGCAAACAAAGTACAAGTTGGCAAATGCCATGCTTTAGGTTCTGTAAAGAAGGGACTTTGTCCTAGTGTGGCATCACCACCATTAGAATAATAGTTGCCACACAGCACATGTTGAAAAAAATATTTGCTGAACTAATGAGTAAATATGAAATATGAGATTCTGAGGTCAAAGAGGAGGATGGCGATACAGGCTGAGAGTAAAAGGAAGCATGGTTTCTCTAAAGAGCAGGCTTCATGAATTTGCCAAGAACTGCAAATTAAATTCTTCACATGTTAATTTCTAACCCAGTTCCAGTGTTAAATGCTGGCATACGTTCATGCTGCAACTGCTTTCATTCAGTATAAAAAGGAAACTACAGAGCCAAATGAATAGTCTACGTAGTTATTTATTTCTAGTTCACAGACATTCTCCATGTTGCTTGTGTAATTTTCTTAGAAACAGAAGCTGTGGGGACTGATTCACCATAACCAAAAGTGATTTAGGAACCAAGCAGCAAAAACAGGCTCAAGAAAACCAAGAATATAGTGAGATGAACTAGGGAATCCTGGAACATTCTGTATAGAGTCTACCTACAAAGAACCACCTAAGTTTATTTTGTTAAATATTTATGGAATGCTCTTACTTTGAATTTACTCCATTATATGTTTATTTAGCACTTACTAATGCACTTCATAAGGTACCATAATAAAAACAGCACAGTCTCTGCTCATTATGAGGTTCCTGATTTACTTGGCAAATGGTCAGTTCAGTCTGCAATTTAATACAGTGCGATGAAAGCAATGATAATGCAGAAGTAATATTAACTGGCATTGATTGAGGACTAATTCATGTCAAACACTTTATATACATTACCCCAACTAATTCTTAAAACACCCCTTTAGTCTCCTTTTGCAGATGGTAACACTAAAGCTTAGAGAGGTTAACTAGATTATGTAAATCAGTGGTTCTCAAAGTACGATCCCCAGAACAACGTCATCAGTGTCACTTGGTAACTTGTGATAAATGCAAATTCTCGGGACCCATCCCAGAACTACTGAATCAGAAACTCTGGAGATGAGGCCTAGTGAGCCACAATTTAACCAGCTCTCCAGGTGATTCTGATGCATGACAATCTGTGAGAAGCACTGGTCTAAAGTCACTGCTTGGTAAGTAGCAAAATCAGATCTTGACCCAAGTCTTTCTGATCTTTATTATTTACTAGATCACAAAGAAGAAAGGCTTAATCCAGTCTAGGGCTGGAGATGGTATGGGAAACTAGAGATGATTTCCAGAAAGAAGTAACAGCTTATCTTGAATCTGGTAGATGAGGACTAACACAGCTAAAGATGGAGAGGAGGGCAGAGGGAAGAACAAAGCATTCCATGTAGAAAGACCATTTCTGGAACACAAAGAAATTTGGGATGGCTGTAACAAAGTGTGAGGAGAGGGTGACATGGGATTTACTATCAGATCTTGAAGGACATTGAATAAAGTTTGGATTTTACCTCATCAAGTCAAATTATTGTCCTAAGGTCAATTAGAAGTCTTAAGAGGTTTAATTACTAAATTATTAATTTACTAAATTTAATTATCCAATTAATTAGAATAATTAAATAATTAAATCATAATGATTAAATTACATTATTAGATTAGTTCAATTTAATTATTAAATTAAGTTATTATTAAAGGAGTATCCATAATCAGATTGTCATAGAAGAAATACAAAAACACAAAGGTGGCAGTCCAAATGACCATGAGGTAAAGGGATGACATGCAAGTGAAAAGAGGGAAAGTATGCTCTTGTTCTGAGAACTTTTTGGGGGGTTTTTGTTTTTCATTCATTCCACATATATTTGTTGAGTTCTGGCATATATACGGTACAGTATGGTTATACAAATATGAGAAATATTTCACTCTCCTCCCAAAGAGCTAACTGTTTATGATGGTAAAAAGAATGCAGATAATTAGTTAAAACAGTAGACAGAATTAACTGCATTTATGAATAAAGAACAAACAAACGATTGAGAGAGCAAAGAAACAGCTATGATTCCAGATGTGGGGAAATCAGAGAAAATCATCCAAGAGTGCTGACCTTTGAAGGACGTGCAACATTTCAACAGAAATAAAACCAAGTAAACAGCAAGGTCAAAGGTGTGGAGGAATAAGCATGCCTTACAGATGAATGGAGACAGAGACACTATAGAGACGAGATAGAAGAAGATGCTTCAGGGACTGAGGTCAGCTTCTGGAGATGAGAAACTTAGATTTTATCCTGTGGGCAATGTTAAAATGAGCCCTCTAAATTAATACAGGAGAAATGCTGAAACTAGGCCATCCCTTCTTAAGAGGCATTTTCTATTTTACTTTTATTTAAACATCACTCAAGTGGTGTGTCAAACTCAAATAAAGCTCTGAGAGAAGGTTTTCCCCTAAATAAAAATATATTGCCTTTAAGGAACCCCCAGGACTACCTGTACCTTTTAAGTATCACATTTAAATTTTCAATAACTATTTAATCATCTTTTCGTATTCCTGTAAGTTTTTATTAACTTTCTGACCCCAATGAAACAAAGATGAGAGATTCATTTGGGAAGAGAAAGCTGGAGAAATAAGCTAAGTCTAAACAGTCTCTTTCCCATGAGGATAAAATTTTGTCACCTCTCCCACCCCAATCATCCCATCCCACATTCATGCACTAAATCTAGGAACCTCTATAAGGGGACCAGTTTAGGATGCTAGAACTAAATCTCACATTTTCATCTTTGTTCTCAAAGTAGGCACTTCAGGTGGCTCTCTAGATAAATATGTTGAAAACATGTCTTGTCCACATCTTAATCCTTTGCATTCCCATCCTCAGCCACATCCAAAAGAGACTGCTGTTCTTTTTATCCACGTGAAGGCCAAGAATTAGAGAGTTTTACCAAAAATTGTTTGCACAGCAATTATATAAATGGGATTTGTGTTCTAAAATGGTTTGAGACTGACTTTCTTCCTCGATTAAAATTTGGTACACTTCTTAATACGTGATCTCTTTGTTTTTAGCAATTAAACAACAGAGAAGAACCTGTCTAAAATGTTATTTTTATATGTATCATTTGTACAAAAATCTCCTATGTTTTTAATCAAATTAAAGAGGGATCCATTTGTACAGTGATTAAATCAAGAAGGAAACTATAACTGTATTAATATAGGACTTATGGAGCACTAAATGTGTGCCATGTACTTCCCTAAGTACTTAATATGTATCCATTCATTTAATCTTACCAGTCTTAGGAGTTTGCCACCATTATCCAAAGCACACAAAGGATAAACCACTTAGTTAGCAAGTGTTAGATCCAGGATGTAAGTTATCCAGCTTCACAGCTTTTGCTCTGAACAATTACATCCCACTGCTACTCCAAAAGAAGTAAAGTACAGGGTTATATTATTTCTGGGCATATCCTTCTGTATGCTATTACATCATAGCTGCATGGGTTTGAGGCACTAGTTTACATATATTACACATGAGCAATGTATTTTTCTATTGTCAACACAGAAGTCGGCAGAAGTGACATATACACTCACTGGTTCTCACAGTCATCCCGTGAATGCTTGTGACTTCAGGGTGACATTGGAAGTGAGGCATGGGGATTTCTGACTGAAGGCTGGAGGAAACCTGAAAGAGCCAGGAACTTTGGCTCTGCTACCGTCTGAATGTTTGTGTCTCCTCAAAATTCATAGGTTGAAATCCTAATGCCTAAGATGGTGGTAACAGGAGGTAGGACCTTTGGGAGGTGCTTAGATCATGAGAGTGGAGCCCTCAAGAATGGGATTAGCACCCTTTTAAAAGAGACCCCACGGAGCTCTCGAGCCTCTTCTGCCATGTGAGTATACAAATTTGTGACCTGGAAGAGGGCTCTCACTTGGCCATGCTGGCATGCTGAGCTGGGACTTCCCAAACTGTGAGAAATAAATTTCCGTTGTTTATAAGCCAACCAGTCGGTGGGATTTTGTTATAGCAACCCATTTTGAAAGGGAACAGGAGAGGCTCTTGTCCCTAGAAGTCCTCCTCCTTGCCTTGTGTTACATCCTTGACACCTGGCAGAGGAGGGGCAGGTAAGAGCACCCAGAGATCTTGCCCACGACCACATTCTCCACTCTCTCCCCTCAACGTATGAGGCAGGGTCCCAAGCTTTATACAAGACATGATCTTGAGGAGCAAAGGGAATGTGGGTGAAGGAGGCATGCTAGGGTGATCAGGTCTTGTTACTCGTCTCTGGCAAATCTTCCAGTGGTTTTCCAGCTCGCTCAGTCAGAGCCATGCTTTACTAAGGCACAGGAGACCTTGACTACACACTGAACTTGTCCTGGTAACATTTTAAAAAGACATGACCAGGCTTCAACCCAGACAAATTTCAATAGATTCTGGGGCTGGGCTCAGGTATTTCTTCTAAGCTCCCACAGTGGGTAAAATGTACAGCTGGCTCTGAACCACAACCCTGCTCTATGTGGTCAGCCCTGCCCCCCACCCCAAACAAGCTCTCCAACCTCATCCCCACCTCATGCCTCCTTTGCTTTCCCAGCTCCAGTGTCACCAACATCCTTGTGGTTCCTCAAACATGCCAAGCATGCTCCAGATTGGGCCTTTCCTCTGCCTGCAACACTCTTCCTTCATACACTCTCACCACCCACTCCCATAGCTCATTCAGGGTCCCTAATTAGAGAGGCCTTCCCAGACCACTTGGTATAACAAAACAGGGAAGCCCCTCTAAAATACCTCCTCTACTCTCTTCTCCACACACTCCTTGTCTTCCTAACCCCGCTTTATTTTTCTCCAGACCTCCTCTCACCCTCTGACGTGTGTATCTGTTTCATGTCTGTCTCATGCTGGAGTGTGAGCTCCACCCATGCAGGACCTTTGTAATGTTCTGTGATAGCTCTGGCTCTTAGAAATATACCTGGCACAAAGTAGTTGCTCAGACAATGTCAGCTGAATGAGAAAATAGCTACTTCAACCTTATTTTTTACGTAGCTTTGTTTTTGAAGCATCCTAATCCAAGAAATTGGTAGGTTAAAACAAACAAATAAGTCCATTTTAAAAGTTTCATTTAAAGCTTAGAAAAACAATGTGTATCAACCTTTTCAACAAAAAGACTAAAGAGTAAAATATGTATGAGCTGAAAAGTACTTAAAATGGGACATATGATGCACCTTTGTTCTGGTCTAATACTTTTTTTGATTTTTACCAATTCACTTTCCCAGTGTGATAAATTAAGATTCTAGGTCTCAAAATCATTTTGTAAAGGGTATTTGGTACCAACACTCTTTGATGGCCTATCTGCCTTTGTGGCTTCTTCTCATCAGCACCTCTCCAACAGTTTCTCTTCTGCCCCTGGCCCTGGAAGTCTACAGAGTCTCTGCTTCTCTTCCTGCCCTCAAGCCCGAATCAAGACAGTCTTCACCAAAGTGCATTCTTTTTTTTTTTTTTTTTTTTTGCGGTACGCGGGCCTCTCACTGTTGTGGCCTCTCCCATTGCGGAGCACAGGCTCCGGACGCACAGGCCCAGCGGCCATGGCTCACGGGCCCAGCCGCTCCGCGGCATGTGGGGTCTTCCCGGACCGGGGCACGAACCCGTGTCCCCTGCATCGGCAGGCGGACTCTCAACCACTGCGCCACCAGGGAAGCCCCAAAGTGCATTCTTAAGTGACCTCCTCTTAGCTCTCAGTCGTGGAAGGAACCAAGTCAATGACTCTCCATACTCTTTCACTTTCCCTAGCCTTGGGGGAACATCAATGTGATAATTCTTATGTGAACTAAGTTACTTTCCATGTAATATAATTCACCAAGGATTTACAAAACATAATCTGGAAATTATGGGCATAAAGGAACCTAAGCTTTGGGTTCCTACCAGTGTCTCTTATACATTAGACTTAAGACTTTATTCATGATAAAGGCTTTCCACGGTAAAACTGTTTACCAAACTGGCTGTATTTTTCCCCTCCCAGTAAACAGTCCATTTACAATGTGCCCCATTAAGAGGCAGAGTCTTTTTCTGCACCTCTTCAGACTGGGCTGGCCTTGTGACCCACTTTGACCAATAAAATACAGTAGGAGTAAAATGTGGTAGGAAAGATGACATGCTAGTTCTGACTCTGCCCTCAAGAGATCGTGCACATTTCTGCTCATTCTCTCTTGGAAACATGCTGCCCCATGTGACAAGTCTGGGATAGCCTGCTGGATGGAAAGAGTCATATGGCCTAGTTATTCCCATTGTCCTAGCCAACAGCCAGCCAACTCCCAGAAGGAGAGCTTTCCAAATGACAGCCAGCTGACCACAAATATATTCGGGGGACCAACTGAGACCAGAATAATCCATACAGAGGGCAAAAGAATTAGGCAAATAAATGATAGTTTAATGCCACTAAGTTTTGTGATAGTTTGTTGCACATAAACGGCTATTACATTTACCAAATATTTTTCGTCATGAGTTTGAAAAATATTCAGTTGATATTTATTTTTAAAAATCCTTTATTCAAATCCCAGAAAAGCAAAAGACATACATAAAAGGGCAGGTAAAAGAGCTGAAGGGAGGATCAAAAAACATAGGAAAAAAAGAAAGTCAATATACTCTTTGTTTTTATCTTCCCCCTACTTTTGTCAATATTTTGATTCCATAAAATATTTTTTAATAAAACTGAGCTTTAAATAAGTTATCATAAAAGTTTACCTTTCAGTTCTAAAAGGCAGATGCTTCTCTTAAGATGCTTCTTTTAATAGAAGAAGGTGTTTAATTAGCACCGAAGGCGTGATACAAGTTAAGTGCTAATAAAGTTCATCCTAACAGTCAAGCTTAATACAGGGTCTGGCTCAGCACATTTTTGAAGTACTTCTTCTATTTGAACTCAGCTTTTATTCTTCCTTTTTCAGAAGAAGTGATGTATACATCTTTACAGTGCTTCCCTCCATCTAAGTTTCTAATTTATATCTATCAATTTTATTTGTCCTTTTGTTTCTATAGTTTTCTTAGGCAAGGGAAGAAAAATAATTTTACAAAACTTCCTAATTAAGTCAATTTACAGAGTTGAAACATAAAAAATTCAAAGAAAGCTGTATTGAAAAAATTCTCAATTGCATTTTAAGGACTAGATTTCCCAAACTCCTACTGATTGTTAGTTTAAAAGGCCAGAATTTAGAAAAGAATAGAATAGAGAAGAGAGGAAAAGAAAGTTGTCATTAATAAATCTATTCCAAGAAACAACTTTGGAAGATTTGGGGAGGAAAATTAATCAACAATTTAAATCTGGGACTTGTTCCCAGAAAATACTAGTATTTATTAGTATTAGTATTTATTTAAAAAACTGAATTTTTCATTCTTGGGGAAGATGGGGATCCCCTTCTAAATATTATCACAGAGGTACATGTCACACATGAGAGGTGTATCTGGCATATGTGTCATGGAGGTGGAGACCCACATCTGCAAGAATAAATCAACCCTCTTCTGCCAGAATGTTATCTTCTTCTGTCCCATAAGCCCGGGCCTCTTCTGAGTTATGAGGCTTCAAAACTTATTTTTTCTTACCTACAGTGAATGCCTAAGTAAACACAATTAAAAGCTGGAAAAGCTAGTTTTCTGCTCTACTTCGAACCAATGCCAAATTGAAATAGCTGGGATCATGTTCTTTGTTATTTAAAGGGATTTTTTAAAATAAAAGAATCCAATGAATTTTCCTTTTCTTGGCTCCTTCATCCTCCTCCCTTTGTGCTGATGTAGATATCCACAGCATAGGTCAGACTGAATACAGAGTTGTATAAATTCTTTATTGCTAAAGAATATTAGTGCGTGAATTCTGTAGAGCATGCTATCAAACCAAACCACCAGTGAAAGAGAAAACATTAGAACTTTTGCCTATGTGGGAGTCAGGATTATCTCCTCAGGGCCACATGGCTTTGAATGGCTATAGAGTTGCATAGTGTCTTTCCTTTTTAAAAGTCATTCTTTGGTGCCAATCATTATTTTAGATCTCTTCTGCTCTCTTCCTAGAATATTGCTTCTTACTAGTGCTTAAATGTTGTTAGATTGGAACTCACTTTCCATAATTAGCAAAGTGAAATTTAGGTAAGCCAGAAACTTGAAAAGCAAAGTATTGAACTTAACTCCAGAAAATCCAAAAGGTCTGAAGGACCATGTGATGTCAGAAGGGAAAAAAATGAAGGTTTCTCTCATTAATGGGATGTGGTTGCTACAGAACTAGAGGAAATGAAATTGGGAGGAAACTTGAGATAATACTATAATAGTTGGGGCTTATAAAATCTTTGTAAAAAACATCCCTTTTAAAAGTTAGGTTTGGACCCAAAAATTGCCTGCCTTCCATTGTGTGCCTTATAATATATGACCAAACACCTCCTGTTCCTTAGACAGAATTAGTCTCTGTATTCTCTAAGTTACTTGAAGATATTCAAAGGGTTCAAGGCTACTGGTGAGAGAGTTTCTGATACAAGAATCTCTTACATCATTTTAGAAATCCTCTATTGGAGTAGGGTGTAGGTTGTTCGAAGGTCTTCCAAATTATCAATAATAAACTGATCCCCAAACAAGACCACCTTGCTTTAAAAAGGCAAAGGCAACATGATAAGGGTGCTTCTCTGATATTCATATCACATATTACACTTGGATAGGTATATCCTGAAAAGGCCTCAGAAAGTCCCACACAAATGAATAGATATAGGACTGGAAGCTTTCTCAGTTGAGACTTTTTTTTTTTTTTGGCGGTACGAGGGCCTCTCACTGTTGTGGCCTCTCCTGTTGCCGAGCACAGGCTCTGGACACGCAGGCTCAGTGGCCATGGCTCACGGGCCCAGCCGCTCCGCGGCATGTGGGATCTTCCCGCACCGGGGCACGAACCCGTGTCCCCTGCATCGGCAGGCGGACTCTCAACCACTGTGCCACCAGGGAAGCCCCGAGACTATTTTTTTTAAATCTGAGAGCCTGGTTAATGACTTCTGAAGTAACAATCATTAAAAAATTATTTTATGTCTTAGATACTTGATCCACAGTAAATGTATGCTTACTAAGCGATGAATGTCATCAGCAAATGCGGAGATTTATATTCCGTTCTAATTTGCTCTAGTTAATGAATTGAGTTCTAAGCACCACTGCATTTAGTAATTAAAATGCATTTAGAAAATTATGGCTGGGAAGTGAAAGCAGTTTCTTATGGCTTTTCTCTATAATAAGGCAAAGAAAAAAATCGCGGCCAGCATTTGTACGTTAAAATAATGATTTGTCCAGTTTTTATATTGTGTATCGACCAGCTTCTACTTAATTAATGCAGTGATATTAACATCATTTTTGTATCAACTTTAGAATCTTGTAAGAAATATGTTTGAAGTGCCATTAAAGATAACAGGATGCTAAGGGGTGGGTGTTACACAGGTGCTTTAAAATTATTCTTTACACAATCACACGTTTAGATATTTCGTGATAAAATTTCAAAGGTCAGAGTATTCAGTAATTCCCAAAATGCACTTCGGAGGTGGGGGAGTAGAAGCAAGTTTCTGGGATAATTCCTAAACTAAGTTAAAAAGTGAGCGCTTTCCTGGTGGCACAGTGGTTGAGAGTCCGCCTGCCGATGCAGGGGACACGGGTCCGTGCCCCGGTCCGGGAGGATCCCACGTGCCGCGGAGCGGCTGGGCCCGTGAGCCATGGCCGCTGGGCCTGCGCATCCGGAGCCTGTGCTCTGCAACGGGAGAGGCCACAACGGTAAGAGACCCGCGTACCGCAAAAAAAAAAAAAAAGTGATAGCCCATAATTGTGCTTTAAAAATTTTGGAATTAGTTGCTAAATTTTAAAATGTGAACAGTTTACATTTTAAAAATTAAGATTTCTAGATTCAGTTGAAAAATTGGAAGACCTGGTAAAGTTGGGTCCTGATTATGGCGTGGCAACCTTGGATTGGAACTGACTACTGAGACATACATACAATATCCATTTAGCCGCGTCACTCAACACAAGCCTCACTCATTCATATAACCTGTTTGACCCCCGAGTGACAGCGGAATGATCAAACTCTGCTCTGGACTGCTAAGGTCACATATGTGGAAGGAGGCCAAGAAACTCAATCTTCTATTCAGTACCTTACAGGAATGCTTTCTATACCACGTAGACCCTGCCTGTGCTCTTCCAGGAGCTTGCTTCAATAGGAGGCAGGCAATACAATCCCTTTACAAATGGCTCTAATGGATAAAATGTCTTTATTTTCATCTCAAATCCACTTAAAGTAGAAATCACTTAAAGTGATTCAAAGAATAAATCTACTTTATCTTCTATATTAAATACTTTCATTTAGAAGGGAGTGATCACATCTCAAATATTTTCTTCTCCAGTCTGTATATAATACCTAGTACTTTTTTTTTTTTTGCGGTCCGCGGGCCTCTCACTGTTGTGGCTTCTCCCGTTGCACAGCACAGGCTCCGGACACACAGGCTCAGCGGCCATGGCTCACGGGCCCAGCTGTTCCGCGGCACGTGGAATCTTCCCAGACCGGGGCACGAACCCGTGTCCCCTGCATCGGCAGGCGGACTCTCAACCACTGCGCCACCAGGGAAGCCCAATACCCAGTACTTTTAAGCATTCATCATGTGACATGGTTTCATGTCTAGCTTACAGTTAACTTAACTCCCTAAGCCTTTTTTGTGTAAATAGCTGTGAATATATTTCTCTCCTTTTTGTATCTGTGTAAATTTTAAAAAATCAAATTTTAAGACATCACATTTATTCATATTAAATTTCATTATTAATTTGGGTTTACTGGTCTAGTATGCTAACAATTTTTTTTGTTCTGTCCTTGCCTGTATTTTTCTTGATTGCTACAAAAGAGGATTCTGCCTACATATTCTTTTATTAGAGTATAATAGGTATGTACAAGACATGTAGTTGAAATAACATGAAAACATTTATAAATACAGCATGCCAATCACAATCTCTGTAACCTCAATCCATGCATCAAGTAAAAATCATGAATAAAGTATAATCATAGAATATTTTCTCCACAAGTCTTAAATGGATTGGAAAAAAATCTTGTTTCCATGGTTTAATTAAATGATAATCAACTTATTCCTGGGAAAGTGGCCTTTTACCATTTTTAAAGATTGAGAAAGTAGAGGCAGAAGTAATTGGTTTTAAAAAAATTCACAGAGTATATTTAAAAGCACAAAGAACCAAATCCAAACTTTTAAAAGCAAATAATACATCCACAGACTGTTTTGTTTGCATGTATATATGCACATTCATAGAGCAAGTGAGTATGAGTGTGTGTGTATGTCTATGTGCATACATGCATATGTAAATATGTGTGTGTATGCGTCGGACCATGTGAGAGTATGTGCATGTGTACACATGTATGTGTTTTAGGTCCTGGAAAGAATTTCAGCACATCTTAAAAATTGCTCAGTGAATTCTAAAACACAAAGATAGTCAGAATCTCTGTAACCTCTATCCATATACCAAACACATAGTTTGAAATCTATTAGAGATATGAGAACACATGCTCACTGAAATAAGTTATAATCTTATTTTACTTTATATTAAGGGATATCTTTTTTTTTTTTTTTTGCGGTACACGGGCCTCTCATTCTTGTGGCCTCTCCCGTTGTGGAGCACAGGCTCTGGACGCGCAGGCTCAGCGGCCATGGCTCACGGGCCCCGCTGCTCCACGGCATGTGGGATCTTCCCGGACCGGGGCACAAACCCGTGTCCCCTGCATCGGCAGGCGGACTCTCAACCACTGCACCACCAGGGAAGCCCAAGGGATATCTTGATATCCTTTGGAAATGTACTGTTTTTGGTCAAATCAGCTCATTTCAAAGTTACTTTGGAATAAGTGGAAAATCACTAAATTTCTGAAATTTTAATTTGAACAAAAACAAGTACCATATTTTAGGCTAAATAAATTTACTTAATTCCTTAATACAATGTTAAAGAATGCACACATATTCACACACATCTTCTTTAGACATGAGAGCAACTTAACAGCTACACATACATTAGTCCCTATATAAATAATAAATAAGTACTTGGAAGATACATACATGAACACAGAGCATAAGCTATCACAGGAATAGGAAGAAAATATTCCATATATTAAGGAAGTTATGGAAAGTAATCACAGATGAACCAGATTCATTTCCTAAT
This sequence comes from Platanista minor, assembly GCA_004363435.1. NCBI lineage: Eukaryota > Metazoa > Chordata > Mammalia > Artiodactyla > Platanistidae > Platanista > Platanista minor. The sequence goes on along the minus strand of RJWK010051309.1, from coordinate 341 downwards.
GTACTATTTTTTAAAGAAAATTTACCCTATTCACATTGTTACTCTAATTAAAAGAATCTGGGATAACATGACATGAAGCTATTTCTTTCTCCCTATTAAAATATACTTGATGGGCTTCCCTGGTGGCGCAGTGGTTGAGAGTCCACCTGCCAATACAGGGGACGCAGGTTCGTGCCCCGGTCCGGGAGGATCCCACATGCCGTGGAGCAGCGGGGCCCGTGAGCCATGGCCGCTGAGCCTGCACGTCCGGAGCCTGTGCTCCGCAACGGGAGAGGCCACAACAGTGAGAAGACCGTGTACCGCAAAAAAAAAAAAAAAAAAAAAAAAAAAAAAAAAAAAAA
>RJWK010051308.1:0-15997 GCA_004363435.1 Platanista minor | reverse complement strand
GCTGTTAGTTCTGTTTGCAAAGTCTCAACCTCAAGTCCGTTCACTTCTGTCCGTCTCCCTGGCCACCAGTCAGCCCCGGCCTTGGCCTCCTGCGTGATATTTGGTCCCAAGATCTTTGCCTCTCCAGTCCCTTTCCACGCAACCATCAGAATGATTTTTTTTTTTAAATCAAAGCTAACTATATCACGTCACTCTCTTGCTTACAACCTGCCAATGGCTTCTCATTGTGCTTGGAATTTGGCCCTGCTTAACCCTCCAACTTCACGTGCCCTCACTGAACTTCAGCTTCTCTTGTCTCCTTCCTACAACACAAACAGCCCTCCTGGCCACAGGACCTTTGCATATGTGCCTTCCTCTCTCAGGAAGCTCCTTCCACTGACTCCTCCATCACAGGCTTGGCTCCTTTGATCTCCTGGCCTCAGTTTATAAATGTCACTTCTTTAATCTCCCCACAAAGCACAATTCTCTTTCCTCCCCTCACTCCCGCTCCACTTTTTCTTTACCTCCTTGCTCCTTGTGTTGACTGCCTTCATAGCATTTACCTTAATCTGTAATTATCACCTTGCTGCTTTTGGCTGCATATTACCTATTGACTAGACTGTAAGTAACACAGTCAGGGATTGGGTCAGTCTTGGTCACAGATTTATCCTCAGAGTCTAGCACAGGGGTTGGCCAGATGGTGAATATTCTCAGCTTTATGACCACAGGGTCTCTGTTACAACTACTCAAGCCTGCAGTTGTAGCACAAAAGCAGCCACACATGTAAATAAAGGCACGTGGCTGTGTTTCAATAAAACTTCATTTATAGACACTGCAATTTAACTTTTGTGTGTCACGAAATATTATTTTTCCCCGCCATACTTAAAAATGTAAAAACCATTCTTAGCTCAAAAACGGGGGGCAGGTTAGATTTGGCCCCCAGGCTATAAGGAGTTTGACAGTCCTTCATCTAGCACATCGCTTGGCAGATTCTCATCATTTTTGTTTTTCTTTTTGGGGGGAATAAAGAAGACAGGCAGGGAAGAACTTAAAAATCAGAAATATTCTCCAACCAGTACTCCTTAAATTTGCGTGTGGAGAGAGCAAACACAGGGTTAAATGAAAATATGATTATTTTGCAATTGACATGATCAACATAGACAGCAACCAAAAGTCCCTTCATCGTTTAGCATCTTCCTAAAGATCCACTTCCCTTTATGCTGTGCAGACAGAGCCACTCTCATAAACACTCCAGCGATAAAATAGGAATTAGTATCAAGCGACCCCTAGAAACTTCTTAGAGCCATGAGGAATAACTCAACAAAACATGTTTTTCTGGACACACACACACACACACACACACACACACAATACACCCTTAATCTTTCCAGCTCTATCATTGACTTTTTGTCCCTCTGGATTCTGAATTGCCCCATCCTTTTCTTCTCTTTCCCCAGAACACTGAGACACTTTTCCTTGGAGGAATTGGTACTGAATGCAAAACTAGCACCCAATTTAATGGTGCATCTGCTCTTAGTTGTGGTTGTTTTATTCTTGGCCTCATTCTGTAGACCACCAATCCTCTTTTCCTGCCATCATTCACGCCATTAGGGCTGTAATGTAACACGATTTCTCTTTATGCTCCCATATTACAGATCTCTTGTTCCTCAGGCTCAGAGGAGTCATTTAAAAATATACAAACTGGGCTTCCCTGGTGGCGCAGTGGTTGAGAGTCCGCCTGCCGATGCGGGGGACGCGGGTTCGTGCCCCGGTCCGGGAAGATCCCACGTGCCGCGGAGCGGCTGGGCCCGTGAGCCGTGGCCGCTGAGCCTGCGCGTCCGGAGCCTGTGCTCCGCAGCGGGAGAGGCCACAGCAGTGAGAGGCCCGCGTACCGCAAAAAAACAAACAAACAAAAAAACAAAAAAATATATACAAACTGTTTACACCACCTAATTAATTTAGCAAAGGTACAGGGGAAATGTTGAAAACAGTGTTTTCTTTCTTTGTATTTATTTTAAAAGTGTTTATTTTTGAAAATAGTGTTTATTTTTTAAAACAGATAGAATGAATACCTTTGGAAACCTTTTTCTTTTTCTCCAAAATAAAATTCTAAAGTATGTCAATGAGCTCAGCATGTACTTTCTGAAGGTTTATCATATATAAGAATCTGATTTACAAGCACAGCTTTTTAACAAAAAAAATGTTCATTTCCCTGAATGCCAATGTATGATAACAACTACCTACCTATCAGTTCTCAGAAGCGTGATATGATTTTCCTGATCTTTTAAAAGAGGAATAATGTGACCTTATTCAGGCTTGAAAAAGCTTCAGCTCAAGTGTCTTTGGGGAAAAAGCCACTCTTAGTCAATTATTAAACTCCATTGGCACTCCTTCAAGGTTACACTATCATAGCAAGAGAAAGGCTGCAGCAACCCACGATCAGGAATTTTAGTTCCAACACACTCCTCTGGAATATTTAGACCGTTAAATTGCAGGTGCTTTAAATCAAGTCAATAAAATACATTTAATAAACACCCATCTTGTGTGACACACAAAGCATCAAGTATAAATCCTATCAGTTTAATATAGAAAAAGTAAGGCAGCCAAGGTTAGTGGTGGGCAAGGATTTGAACTCGCTGTTTTCTGTTTGATTTTTTTTTTTTAAACATTGAAACACAGAAGATAATCGCTCACTCTTCGATATTGGATAGGGTGAGATGTCCTTTGGGAACCAGTGGGATGCTAAATATCTGATGACAGGCCACTGGTGAAATGAATGTATTTTACGACTGCAACGGGAATAAAATTAATATGAAAATCATATGTAAATAAAATTGTAAGTATGTTCCCTTTTAGTCTCTAAATAAACTAAGCTGTATCATCCAAGACTGCTTGCCAAGTAATCTAAGGGGTACCATATTGCTCCTTAATTTTCTAATACTTTCCAAGTCATTCCTGATTTTTAGAAATTGTCCACATGATCTTTTGTTTGATGCAGCCATGACCAGCTAAACGATGCCCCTGTCTGAGCTGTGATTTGACACAAGGAACCACATCTAACTCATCCAATGATGTCCGCCTTATATGGATGTCACTAGGGCCCCAATGGCAGCTCTTGGATTTGTTGCAGCCTAGGGGCCATCAGGCTAGGTACTCCATTTCTCAGCTGGCTCAGCCTGTGGGTACCAGAGCTTTCTACATGGTGTGGACCACGAGGACTATGGTTCTTCAGGCATGGGGCCACCAACGCCCCCTGCTCCAGCCTGCTGGGCACCGTACACTGACACTGCCCCCCCACCTGCCTTCAAAGCTGCCAGAGAGCAGTACTGTCTGGTGATTTCATATCTAATCAGCAGAGAATGTATGTTAATAGCAACCATATTATTCTTAGTGCTTAATTCACTTTCCACTTTCGATGAACCAACAGCAAATTAATAACAACATTTTCCAGCCACTTTTTCTAGCTGGGATAGTAACATATTTAATATCTCTATTAATTTACCAAGTCATGGAGCCTCCCCAATGATTGGTTATCATGATGTTCAATGACATGGCAAAACCTGGTACTAAGTTTATAATTGAATGCACGTTATTAATTATTCTCACTAGTCATAGCAGCTGCTATCTTGCTGTTTACCAATTAGTAGAGAAATACAACAATTTCAGGTTGAAACATGAAATGACTGATACTGAACCATTTATGACCTACAAAAACAGCTATTTCATGTGATTCCACCTGGTAGTTCTAACCACCTGAATGCTAGTACTGTAGAATACACTCCCTGATAAATATGCTTTTCTCGTGGCCAGTGGTTCTCAATCAGGGACACATTTGTCCCCTAGGGGACATGTGACAATGTCGGGAGACATTCCTGTTTGTCTCATCTTGGGGGCGAATGCTGGCATCTAGTGAGCAGAGACCAGGGACACAGCTAAACATCTTACAATGCACAAGACAGCCCGCCACAAAGAAGTATCCAGACCAAAATGCCGAGATCGCTGAGGCTGAGAAATCCTGCTCGAGGAGGATTTATAGACTAGATGGCCATATATGTGTGTGTAGCTGTGTCTTACAGCTATAGCTCTTTCCTTTTCTTCTGGCCCTTTAGTTGTGCTTAATCTTTACTAGTACACACCTTCTGTTTGATTAAGTTGGTGAAGAAAAATCCATTGAAAATCAGAAGCTAGGAAACTGGTAGACCAGAGATGAATACAGAAGCCTTCCTGTGATTCTAAAACAATATCTTAAGAGAAATTAAATGAGTGATGCCACTGTCTGCTGTGCCAACACGGAATTCAGGTCTATACCAGTATGCTCTCATTTGCTTCCAAACTCATCACCTACAAGCTGCCCTAACAGACCCTCTGATCTACCGACATTGGTTTACCCAATTGTCTTAAGATACCATGTTCTTTCTGGATTTTTTTTTTTTTTTTTTTTTTTTTTGCGGTACGCGGGCCTCTCACCGTTGTGGGCTCTCCCGTTGTGGAGCGCAGGCTCAGCGGCCATGGCTCACGGGCCCAGCCTCTCCGCGGCACGTGGGATCTTCCCGGACCGGGGCACGAACCCGCGTTCCCCGCATCGGCAGGCGGACTCTCAACCACGGCGCCACCAGGGAAGCCCCTTTCTGGAATTTTTGCTTTCATCCTCCCCACACCTGAACTCAGTTGTATGTTAGACCTTATTTCTCACTTGCGCCACTTACTGCAGTAACGTGCATGGACAACTTCCTCGTTCGATGTGCGTTTTATGAAGTACTTGATTGGACATATTTCACACACGTTCTTTTACACACAGTTGACTCTTCAACCAGTATATGGGTTTGCACTGTGCGGGTCCACTTCTAAGAGGATTTTTTTCAATAGTAAGTACCAGAGTAAGGGGTCGATTGAACCGTGGATAGAAATGAATCTCAGATCTGGAGGGCTAGATGGCCAGCTATAAGTTATACGCAGATTTACCACTGCGAGAAAGGTCTGGCCACTAACCCCCGTGCGTTGTTCAAGGGTCAACTGTAGTTTATTTTTAAATAAACTCTGTGTCGTGGAATCATTTTAGGTATACAGAAAAGTTGCTGAGCTAGCATACAGAGTTCCTACAAGCCCTTCACTGAGTCTCCGCTCACGTTCAAACCTCACAAACCAGGGCCCACTTGTTAAAACTAAGAAATTAACAGCGCTTCAATGTTGACTAAACTCCACATCTGATTTGATTTCACTACTTTACCATTATGTTTTTGGTTATTTTCTTCTGTTTCAGGATCTGATCCAGGACATCGCATTGCACTTAGCGTAGTTTTTTTCCTTTTCTTTTCTTTTCAATTGAAGTATCGTTGATTTACACTGTTGGGTTAGTTTCAGGTGTACAGCAAAGTGATTCGGTCATACATATATATATATATATATATATATATATATATATATATATATATATAGTTCTCTTTCAGATTCTTTTCCATTATAGGTTATTACAAAATATTGAGTACAGTTCCCTGTGCTCTACAGTAGGTAGTTTTTGTTTTTCTTTAATATTTCTTATAGAGAAGAGTTTTTGAAAGAATAGCAATTGCCTCAATTTCTGTTTCAAGGCAAAATGCAACCTGGAAGAAAACTTCATACTCTAGGCCACAGTTAGGAAACCAGTGTCCTGCGGTTCTGTTTTCTTTGGTCATCGTAGCGATGTCTCTGCATTGTTGCCTTTCACTTGAACAAGTTGCTGACTTTTAAAATAGAGGAGATTTCATCTAAAAGCCAGATCTTTGACTTCACTTGAAAAATCAGAAGATCTGGCAGCAATGCCCCTGCTTTTGTGCTGAGCCACAGTTGTTTGTCCCCAAGTCACGGCTGTCCCCTTGTGGGGGGCAGCAATCTCCTCCCTGCCACGTCCCAGCAGGCTTTATTTTATCCCCACGGAGACCAAGTGTTGGCTGTCACTTTTCGTCTCTTTGTGCCTCTGTTTGTCATTCCGCCCAGCCCTAGTCACACATTTCCTTTGCTGTCTTGGCTCTTGCAGGCGGCTGATTTAGCTTGTCTACCTCTAAGCCTTAGGACCCATGTAAATTAGAGGGCAAATAGCTGCCTGGCTCCAATTATCTTGGGCCTGCAGCTCAGGATGAGCCTGCATTTGGAGAAATTTAATTATCCTCGTAGACAGGGAAAGTGGTTTCACTGTTGAAGAAAAAAACCCCAAAGAGCATATCGAATAAGTCTGCATCAACATTGCCTTAAGATGGAGGCTGTTCTTAAGCAGGGGATTCTGCACCAGCCTCAGCAGAGCCTGGCAGTCAGGCCTGGGATGGGGGAACGGAGACCCAGACTGCACTCCTTATGGCAAAAGACCTGCACCCTGCCCGGTACTTTTAGAGAATTAAATAACATTCCAATTTTAAAATGAATAATGCAGCCCTAAGAAAACAGGTAGCAGTGGCATTGCCTAATTTTAGATTTTTGTTTCAGATACTGTTAGTTGGCAATTCTCCTTTCCATTTGAGTTGTATGCATATGTAGCTTGAGGTCTGCAATTTTAGTTTAATTCCCCAAATAATCCTTCTTTTAGAAATATGTTTATATTTTCAACTTCTCCCAGAGAAAGGCCTTCTTATTGTATCATCACTGTTTTGGTAATAATTTTCCATTTCTATTGTGCATTTTCTGTATAATTCGGAAAACCTAAAATATGGAAAGTACATTGGTCTCATGGAGAAGCACGTTGAAGGGAAGGAACTAGAACTTACTATCTTAGCAGGACTTCCAGTGAACTTGTTTTTCTAACAGTAAAGGAAATTCACAGATATTTCACTTCTTGGTTATTTTAGTGATATGTCTACTAAGATCATATACTGTTAATTTTTTAAGTTGGGGGAAAAAACTCCAAAGGAATAGCTTCTTACTGTCTTGAATTAAAGATTACTGTATGCAAATCAGACCTTTAACTGTCTTAATAAACTAGTGTTTGACTACAGTTACAAAGACAGAAAAATTCTGAAAAATCCTGGGGAGACTTCTGAAGAGAGAAACAAGGTTTTCCCTAGAAGTTTTCCTTACCACGGCTCCCATACTCTTTCATAAAAAGGAGAACAGTGTGAATTCTGCCTGTTACTTTGAATGACGAAGAACAAAATCTCCAGTCACAAACTGTTATCCAGCTATCTTCTGGAAACAAAATTATAAAACTATACTTTTCATATTTGGCTTTAATGTATATTAAGCCCATATTACGCATTCTCCAAGCACTGTGCTAAGTGTTTGCATTCATTATCTCAACTAATCCTCACAGGAGCAGAAGAACTGTGAGTTACTATCCTTATTTTTTTTTACAGACACATAAACTGCAGGGCAGAGAGAGTAGGTCACGTGATGGACAGCTGGCAAGCGACAGAGCTGGGATTTGAACTCACGTGTATGCGCTCTCCCGAGCCTGTCCAGTGAACTACTGCACACACCGTCCCTGCCCACTGCTATGGCTTTATGTTCCGTGCTTCCTACCTGTTAAGAAAAAGGAGCACAAAAGCAGTTTTGTGTCCCCAGCCCTAGTCACCCCTGCCATTTCCATGAGCAGGAAGCTGGGTTCAGGGATCCCCTGGCCTCTGGTTTCCCCGGCGCCTGCCTCCTGACCAGATCTCAAAGGCTCAAAGCTGGAAATACAGTAAATGCATATTTCCAATTCATATGCTTGTTTAGTCTATCCCCCTTCCTAAAGGGATCTGGGGCAGCACACAAAGATGAAAACTGAACATACTAATACAAGATTAAAGACAGCAAGTGGATTTGGAAGAAATACTTTTGAAAGCCAACATCAAAGAGAACATGCGAAACCCAAAACAGCTCAGAACTTCCGGGTGGGCAAAGGAAGCCAAGGAGGCAAAGTAGTGGACGGGGCTCCCCGAGGAACGCTGGAGGGATGAGGGCCGATCCCCAGACTCAGGATTCTGAAAGAAGCGTTCTGACATTTACTAAAGATCTGGTTGTAGGAAGAAGTGAAAGGACCACCTGGCTCCAAGCTGGAAAAGCTCAGCTGCTCTGTTCTTAATCCATCAATTTTACGAGCTGTTATACACCAGGACAGACAATCCAAGGCAGCAAGAAAGGTTCATTCCCTTTCCTCCCAGGAATTGCCGGGTGATCCCCAGCTGAAGGAGGCTTATGCTCACACATAAACATACTTCAAAGGTCATTTGAAACACAAAACTGATAATATATTTGCGAAGAGATCAAACATGTATTTGAAAATAAGGAGAATCAGTCTTTGCACAGAAAACTAAAGGCAAGAATGACGCTGAAGGTTGAGAAGGGGTCAGTGTGGATGCTCAGGGGAATAAACAAGATCTTTCCATTAGCTGAGCTGTTCATGGTAAGAATACAGGCATGAAGTTCTTTCGAATATGGATGAGCTGAAACAAGTCTTTTTTTCAAAAAAAAAGTGTTCTCAGAGAAAGTATTTTTAAAAAGAAAGAAAGAAAACAAACAGATGTTCTTCATATGTCTGGAGAAACGACCTAGAAGCAGTATGACGCCATCCCAGGAGAAGCAGCACTGGCTTGGAAGTGACAACCATTAGGTTTGGCTGTGAGGTCTTCGAAGACTGAGCTGGTGGGTTACCGGCTCTCATGCCAGAAACACAAGTCAAGGCAGGCATTTCTATTTCTTCTGCAAGATCTAGCATCAGAGCAGCCTCACCCTGTTACAGAAACAAGGAGGGGCTGTGATTCACATCACTATCCACATGGCTTCTGGAGTTGTGCAGTGCACAACCTGTGCACCCATACATGGCAACCCTGAGAGAGGGGAACCCCCAAGGGGCTTTGCAAAGTTTCTCTTTCTTTTTTACTGTCTGCTGGATGGACAAGTATACAAATAAAGAGCCAATGACTTGGACAATATTTCAGAGGGCTTAGCTTTAAATTAAAAATGATGCTGAAGAGGTGACCGTAGAATTGGGTTTTTAAACTAAATAACTGAAAATACAGAAAAGGCCTTGGTCATCTTAAGAAATGCTGCGGCGATTTTTTCTATAAAGAGGAAGCCTTTCACGCAGTAAATCATCATCTCATGTAATCAGAAAAATACAGGGGCTTCCCTGGTGGCGCAGTGGTTGAGAGTCCACCTGCTAATGTAGGGGACACGGGTTCGAGCCCTGGTCTGGGAAGATCCCACATGCCACGGAGCAGCTGGGCCCATGCGCCGCAACTACTGAGGCTGCACTCTAGAGCCCGTGAGCCACAACTACTGAGCCCACGTGCCACAACCACTAAAGCCCCTGCACCTGGAGCCCATGCTCCGCAGCGGGAGAGGCCACCACAGTGAGGGGCCCGGGCACAGCAGCGAGGGGCGGCCCCCAGCTCGCCACAGCTAGAGAGAGCCCACACGCAGCAACGAAGACCCAGTGCAGCCAAAATTAAATACATTTATTTAAAAAAAAGAAAAATACATATTTTTCTACATTCAATTTTCTTAAAATGAAGACCATTGAAATGCGTGGCTCCAGCTCTGTGAGTGGAGCCCTCTGCCCTGTCCACTCACACATCCAAGATCCCACTCAGACCCTCACACTGTCAGTCATCACAGTGATACCTCTGCTAGCAACTTGTGCTGCATCAAGGAAACAAGAGGCTCCTGTACGCAAACTCAGAGCAGCCAAGGAGATGGCTGTGCTTACTGCACACAGATTAGAGGAGATAATCTACGCCGAACGCTCTCGCAAACAGTGAAGGGTCGTGCTCACGTAAGACACCATTGCATGGAATTACAGGCTAAGTACCCACAAGCTAGTGGTCCCTATGGGTGCCTGCACGTGGGAACCCCTGGGGGAACTTCAAAAATTCTGATGCCTGGGTCCCTCCCAGAGATGGAGATTTCCTTGGTCTGGGATGTAGCCTGGGCTTTGGAATTTTTAAAGACCCCCCAGGTGATGTTAATGTGCAGGCGAGTAGGGAAGAGGAAGAGGTTTGCTCTGCAAACTCAGCTTCCAGCCACACCCGAGCTCCCACCATGTGGCTTGACAAATGTCAGAACCCACTGCCACAACCCATTTCTCCCCCTTTCTCCAGGCAAACCTGTCATTGGTCCCTTTTGCATGGATGACTATGACAACAATGATGAAGGTGCACAGAATAACTCAGGATACTTCCCTGCCTGAGGATTTCTTAGGGGATACCCTTACTGGATTACAACACACTTGACAAAGAGCTTAGCCATCAATTTTTCTGATGTCTGTTTTCTTTCCTTTCCTTGCATGTGCCATGTACCATCTTGAAACGTTTGGTTGAACTACATTTCATCTTTGCATCAAGTATTTTTGACCATCTGCTCTGCCTAAGGCACTTAAAACTCGCATTTCAAGAATCAGATCACAAATAACGGCACGTTCAAGGGAGAAGATGTGCTATTACTTTGGCCACTAGATGGCAGGAATCTTAAGCCCAAAGCCCACAGTAAATCAGAGCATTCTTACTACAGAAACAAATCAATGGCCCCTAGGGGAGGATGGGACAGGCTTAGGTGGTGTTTTAAGGGAAATGTAGTTTATCTTTGATGCCTCTAGACGTCCCTTTCCCCCATATGTTTGGGGGGCTCTGCTCCCATCAGGTACAGCCGGACCCCACCTGGGTGCGTGCCTCCCCGTCCGCTCCTTCTGCTGGGAGCTCCATCCCTCCTGGTGATCAGAACGGCGGCGGGGTGCACAAACTAAACGGTGGACCACGTGGATTACGCCAATCCCAGGCCAATGTATGCAAGACCAAGAAAAGGGAGTTTTTACCTTTTCCCAAGCCATAGTTTCTTCCAGGCAACCATGCGACTGGTAGAACGAGGACCGAAACGTGGGTATGCTGCTGACCCATCAGTGCAGGGAGCCACAGGCGTGTACGACCCGAGGCAATCAGTTGCGCTGGCTGGGGCCGAGGTGCCACTTTAGCTGGGATTAGGATTGTCTCCGGGTTTGAACTCTGATAGGTATGTAAGATAAAGGGATTTCCATCCATCATCCTAGACTTTTCCTTGTCAGTCCTCGCAGGTGAATATGGCTTTTTCTGCTTCCATTTCTGTAGCCACGGGTCAGGTAGGCCCTCTCCCTAAGTCCGACCCCTTGCGGAGACTACGTCCTTTTTATGCCTCAACTAAAATCCCCGCCCCCTTAATTTTCAGCCCCCAAGTTATAAATTGGAACTGCTCTTCTCTAGCAATGACGCAAAGTGCTTTTGATACAGTTCGGTGGACACCCATCGGACTTGTTCCCACTTTCAATGGAGAAAAGACATACATGATAACTGTAGGGAATGTTGCTTTATAAGCATTTTTGGCTATAAACCTCTTCTTTAGTAATAGGAATGGTGAAGACCACCAAAATCTACCTAATCCTTCCCGGGGCCCTGGCCAGACCACATATGAAAAGGTTTGGAAGTTGGAAAAGAAACAGTTTGAGCATGTTATTTGAAAATGCATACAAAATATTGTTTTAAAATAAGTTCATCAGGGCTTCCCTGGTGGTGCAGTGGTTGAGAATCTGCCTGCTAATGCAGGGGACACGGGTTCGAGCCCTGGTCTGGGAGGATCCCACATGCCGCGGAGCAACTGGGCCCGTGAGCCACAGCTGCTGAGCCTGCGCGTCTGGAGCCTGTGCTCCGCAACAAGAGAGGCCGCGATAGTGGGAGGCCCGCGCACCGCGACGAAGAGTGGCCCCCCGCTCGCCACAACTAGAGAAAGCCCTCGCACAGAAACGAAGACCCAACACGGCAAAAATAAAACAAATTAATTAATAAACTCCTACCCGCAACATCTTCTCAAAAAAAAAAAAGAAAAAGAAAAAGAAAACATTTACAAAATAAAAAATAAAAAAAAATAAGTTCATCAGACGTTTCCTGATTTTTTCCAGATACCTGTAAATCTCCCAGTGGCCTCTGCTGTGAGGTGCAGGCACGTGGCTGAGTTCTAGCCAGTGGAACTTGCGCCGAAGCGACAGTGAACCTCAAATACTCCTCCACGGCCTTCGTCGCGTCCTGCTGGCTGGAATGATGACGACAGAGCATGCTGGGAAGCCAAGTGTTGAAGAGGGGGGAGCTGCCGTCAGCCTGATTCTCCTCTCAATCCATACCCACCGCCAAGCTGCGATCTCCCTCTAATCTATGGCTGTATTCAAGTGGCTCTCCATCTAAGTAAGTCATAAAAAGTTACTACAGTAACGTATTCATGAATTAAAATTAGCATGTCCAAATTGGAATGACTCCCACTCAGAGAAGTTTCTGATTCTGTGAATCTACTTGTTACAGTAATTTAGCTTATAACAAAGCATGTGGATGACTATATCTCAATTAAAAACAAATTCACAAGAGTTGGGGGGAAAAAGCAAGTGGATGATTCCTATTTGGACTCTCAAGCTTAGGCACCTTAAACCTCGCTCTGGGAAAATGATAGGTCTCTCATCAGCATATATATACTTGGGTGGACGAAGTAACTGACAAGCTAGAGTAATACTTTACAACGGAAAAAGCAAAGAAAATCACATTCAGGGCAACACTGATTGTGTGCTCAGATCAATGTTCTTCCTGAAAAGTTTGGGAATTTCAGCTCTATGCAAGCTGTACGGTTCACAGCTTTCACTGTAGAATGCTAAATTAGAACTCTTGGTGAACCCTAGTCACATGCTAATTTTAATTCATGAATACCTTACTTTAGTAACTTTTTATGACTTACTTAGATGGAGAGCCACTTGAATACAGCCATAGATTAAAGGGAGATAGCCGCTCGCCGGTGGGTATGGATTGAGAGGAGAATCAGTGACCTGGAGAATCCTCCTAGATTTCCCACTACCCCGGGCCCCGGATGAACTGTTTCGCCTCCCAGAAGCTAAGTCTTCTTACTTGGAAACCAACGCAGTTGCAAGTACTGTAATCTCTTCCAGCACGAACGTGTTACGATTCTCCAGTCATTCATCTTTCGGTTTTGCTTTTTTTTTCAATCGAGTTTTACTTTTTATCAGTTAAACACTGATGGTTTAAAACAGGGGTTGGCAAATTTTTCTGCAAAGGGCAAGATAGGGCATATTTAAGGCTCTGCGGGCCACAGGGACTAACACAGCTACTTAACTCTGCGCCTGTGGTGGGGAAGCGGCCAGAGAAAATAGGTGCCAATAAAACTTTGTTTGTAAGAATGGGCAGCTGGCTCGCCGGCCATAATTGCTGACCCCTGGTTTAAAGGGCCAAACACTTTCCTGCCAGGGCCCACAGTGCTTATCTGTGCAGTTGCCTACACTGCACACCCCTGTGCTCCCCAATCCCCCGCTCCTGCAGCTCCAGTGTTTCTTCCCCAGATACAGCCACTTTCAACCCTTCCTTTTTCCTCCCTAATTAACCTCTGTATCTCTCAATAATACGAATACAGAGCAAGCTCTGCCCAGGAAGCTTGTGCTGGTTCAATAAGCCGTCCAGGTGATTTACTTAAAGCTTGAGACTCCCCGCTCCAGAGGATTTGCCTGGTTATTTCCAGTATATGTAAAATGCTGTTTAAAAATACATTTGCTTTTCTCTTAAGCCCAGTCTTCCTGTCACTAGCCCCACCTTTATCACTAGTTCTAGAATTTTCCTGGAACCAAATCCTCTTTCTCTTTCTTTCGAACTCGCTCCCTCATTTGGGGGAGACTTTCTTCCACTAGCTTCCCGAGAAATGGGGCCTGGGAAATATACTTTTGCTGTTCTGCACGTCTGAAGATGTCTTGAGCGTACATTCACACTTAAATTCAAACTTGGCTGGATGTAGAATTCTTGACTGGAAATCGTTTTCTCTCATTTTAAAGGCTCTGTTTGATATACTCCTAGCTTCCACTGTTTCCGTCGAGAAGTTTTTGTATGAGGTTCTTTCTTTCTTCACTTTCCCTCTCTGGAGGCTTCTGTGAGTTTTTCTTTGATCCTAGCATGGGTCGTAGTGTGGTTCTTTCTCCACCATTGTACCAGTCCCTCAGTGGATCCTTTCATTTATGGCCTTCAATTCTGGAGCAGTTTCTTTTTTAAAAATCATTCACTCATTCATTCATTCATTCATTCATTTATTGCTTCATTGGGTCTTCGTTGCTGCACGCAGGCCTTTCTCTAGCTGCGGCGAGCGGGGACTACTCTTCGTTGCGGTGCACAGGCTTCTCATTGCAGTGGCTTCTCTTGTTGCGGAGCACGGGCTCTAGGCACACGGGCTTCAGTGGTTGTGGCATGCAGGCTCAGTAGTTGTGGCTCACAGGCTCTAGAGCGCAGGCTCAGTAGCTGTGGTGCACAGCCTTAGTTGCTCCGCGGCACGTGGGATCTTCCCGGACCAGGGCACGAACCCGTGTCCCCTGCGTCGGCAGGCAGACTCTCAACCACTGTGCCACCAGGGAAGCCCTGGAGCAGTTTCTTAAATTACTTCTATAATGATTTCCTTCCCTCCATTTTTTCTGCTTTCTCTTTCTGGGACTTCTCTCATTTGGTTGTTGGACCTCCTGGAGAGATACTTTTTATATCTTTTCATTTGCCATTTCTTTGTCGTTTTGCTCTACTGTCTAAGAGCTTTCTTCAGCGTTTTCCTCTACTGAGTTTTTCATTTCTGTGTTTATATTAGGTTGAACTATATAAAATTGCCAAATTTTTGATGACTTTCAATCTTTAAAAATGGCAATTTCATGTGCTGCAGACCGATATTTGAAATTTCCAAAACATGCTCTTGTTATCTGATTGCTTCCCTTCATTTTGACAGTGTCCACTTCTCATTTCATGGATGTAATATCTCCTCTTAGCTCTCTGAGGCTCTACGAACGGTAGATTTGTTGGTATGTTTTTATCTTCCTGTGTAGTCTTTCTCCCCAGTTACTTTTTTTCTGTCTGTTTTGTTCTCTAATTTTCACATTAGAAGTTTTCCTTCACTGATAATAATATCAAATAATAAAATCAAACATCTTCAGAGCACTTACTATAGTAAGTGCAAAAACTCTTTTAAGTGCTTTAAGAATATTAACTCAATCTTAACAACCGTCCCAAGCTGTTGGAGATGAGGAAACAGGTTCAGCTCTCTAAACTGTCTGCTAATATTTAAGACAAGGCACCAAAGAGAAGAAAAGAAGCTCTGTGCAGTGAGTGGGGCTTGTCAACCATGGGTGTCATTGAGAGTGATGTGGCCACCTGTGGTGAGCAGAATAATGGCCTCCACAGGTATCCTTGCCCTAATCTCTGGAAACCCCAAGGATATATTACTTTA
Organism: Platanista minor; assembly: GCA_004363435.1. Classification (NCBI taxonomy): domain Eukaryota; kingdom Metazoa; phylum Chordata; class Mammalia; order Artiodactyla; family Platanistidae; genus Platanista; species Platanista minor. Next base: position 808 of record RJWK010051308.1, on the reverse strand, counting down.
CATAGCAAAGGGGGACTTTGCACATGCAATTAAGTTAAGGATTTTGAGATGGAGATAGTCTCCTGGCTTACCCAGGTGGGCCTGATGTATTCACAAGGGTCCTTACAGGTGAAGGAGGCAACCAGGAAAGCCAGAGTCAGGGGAGGTGTGACGATGGAAGCAGAGGTTGGGGTGTTGCAGGTCCATGAACCAAGGAATGCAGGCAACATGAATCATTATGTCGTACATCTTAAACTAATATCAATATAATGTTATAGATGTCAACTATATCTCAGTAAGAATGAAAAAAAAAAACAAACCTATTCTTTGCTTAAGGGGGGTTTGGAATGGAACAGTGCTTCATTTTAATAGACCATGTTTAACTGGAAATCCCAGTCATTGAATTGATTTTTGTGTGTTTCAGCAGAGACCAAAAGAAATTAATAATGTGAAAATCTGATTTTTCAAAACATACACAGCGTCCTTTGAAAATAAGTCCAATTAGCTATAGTATTCCATTTTAGGCATTCTAAAAAATATATTAAAATTTTAAAGTTAGGGCTTCCCTGGTGGCGCAGTGGTTGAGAGTCCGCCTGCCGATGCAGGGGATGCGGGTTCGCGCCCCGGTCCGGGAGGATCCCACATGCCGCGGAGCGGCTGGGCCCGTGAGCCATGGCCGCTGAGCCTGCGCGTCCGGAGCCTGTGCTCCGCAGCGGGAGAGGCCACAACAGTGAGAGGCCCGCGTACCGCAAAAACAACAACAACAACAACAACAACAACAACAAAGGTAAATACCTGATTTGGTGGTAATTGAAAAAAAAAAAAAAAA
>RJWK010051307.1:0-15995 GCA_004363435.1 Platanista minor | reverse complement strand
GGGAAAAAAAAAAAAAAAAGAAAAAAGAAAAAAGTTATATTGATAAACAGCTTAGGAGAAAAACATGGTATTGCAAAACATATTTTGACATAGGAAGAATATTTTACTTTTCAAATCATATATTTTATACAAAAAGTTTAATGATTATGTACTTGGTAAAAATTCAGTTCATTTATACTAAAAATTTAATTCAACTCAAATATATTAAAATTTTAAAAAGACACAGAACACACACACACACACAAAAAAAACATTGGGTCAAACTTCACATTCAGAGCACATGTCTGAGAAGAAGCTTCCTGAAGCAGGACAAAGGCCAGAAGGCAGTGGGCACCACAGTGGGGTGTTCAACAAATGATTCCCTTGGCCAGTCCTACGTGGGTGAGCATTGAAGTTGTTTGCAATATTTTGGTCTTATACATTAATTTGTGATGAACTTTCTTAATTAGAAAGCAGTGAGGTCTTATTTAATTATCCCCTTCAAAAACATTTCTAGGGCTTCCCTGGTGGCACAGTGGTTGAGAGTCCGCCTGCCTATGCAGGGGACACGGGTTCGTGACCCGGTCCGGGAGGATCCCACGTGCCGCGGAGCGGCTGGGCCCGTGAGCCATGGCCACTGAGCCTGCGCGTCCGGAGCCTGTGCTCCGCAACGGGAGAGGCCGCAACAGTGAGAGGACCGCAAAAAAAAAATTTCTAGAAGTGAAAGTATGGCATCAAAAGGCTTGAACAGTTTTATGCTTTTTTATACCTATTATTGTGTCCCCAAGAGAAATCTCATACACACTATCAGCATGAATGTCTTGGTGGACCCTAGGTGTTATAAAATTTTCAAAGATCTTTATTGATATGATAGGGGGACATCATATCTTCTTTCTATTATTTCACAATTCTTTGGTTTAAGAAAAAACAACAAAAATTGCATAGCGTCTAAACGACCATCGATCACTGTTCTTTAGTAGAGCCCCTGATGACACAGTTAGATTGAGCATGAGGTATAAAATGTACACAGCTTTAAACTCTAGATTGACACTTGGCATGGTGAGATGCTCACATTGACGGGGATGAGGAAACAAAGCTTTGTCAGGGAGCAGCAGATACCCCCAAATATAAGTTCATTGAGTGGAAGAGTGAATAAACTCAGGAGATTTTCAAGCTGCCTTGTTTGAACAAGGTATTTAAACAGACTGGAACTACCCACATATTTAACTTTGTGTCTTCCCAACTCTTTCCTTGCCAAGTGTGAGTAGTTGAATTAGCAAAGCTTTAACTCACGTGTGATATCACTGATCTGTAATACTTACTGAGTTGCTGCCATGTCCCATGGATGTCAATTTATCCCATTCATTCTTTGAAATGGTCTTGCCAGGTAGGTAACACCTCTATGTTGTGAATAAGAGACTTGAGATTTCAAAATTGGACCTGAGGTCAAGGCCACTGAGTGGCAGAGCTGGAATTCACATCCAGTTCTGCCTGATTCCAAAATCCCTACTCTTTTATTTCCCATACCATATGGTGTACCAATATCAGTCTCAAATATTCATGTTACCTCATTACTCCTCCCTCCCCTTGAGAAGGAAAAGCCCCTGGTTCTCTCCAACTTGAGTTCAAAGAAAGCTACTGAAATTATTTAATTATTTTGATGACTATTGTAGAATATCTGGTTCTCTTTTTTCTCCTGTTTTATGGTAGGGAAAAACAGGTGGGAATAAAAGGGGAATTGGATTTCCTAGTGCAAGGAATCACAGCACATTATGACAGGAAACACTCGGTCAGTCGTTCTTCTCTTAAAACCCCTCTTATTTTCAGCTTTGTGTTACAGTGACATGACGTGGGCTGAGCCTGGCCCAGGGTGTCTTTTCATGTCCCCACTTGAAAACATTTGAAGGAGTGTAATCATTTGTTTCCTCGCCAGCAAGACTCTTCCTGGCTGAGGGCACACTTGGCTTCCTGGGTGGTGTCTCTCTGATGCCATCATTCAGTGGTTATTTCCGTCTAGCCCTCATGGGCCCTTGCAACTAAAGTCACCATTATTAAAGACCCTGATATTCAAACTGAGAAACAGGCTGCCTCGCCAGCTCTCCCTCGGAATTCCCAGTCTTCCTGGGACAGGAAAGTGAGCAGCTCTCATCCAGTGTCCACTGAGTACCAAGAAGAGACAGGTGTTTGAGTTTCTGTACTTATTTCTTAAGTTCGATAGAAGGGAAGTACACTGAGCATCCAATGACATGCATTCTAATTCCAGAAAAGTCACTTTTACTCATGTGACCCTGGGGGATTTCCTTAATATTCCAAGCCGCCTATTCTTATGAAGATCACATAGAATATACATGTCTGGCACATGGAAATGATGAAGCCTCGTGCAATCGTAAGGCAGATTAAAATTACTCATAATAGTACTTTTCACCATCTAACATACTCTATGTTTGACTTATTTTGGTTTCTTTTCTATCCTCACAGTTTCCCAGTTTCCCCCACCCCCCATTTAGAATGTAAGACCCAGGAAGGCTGGGATTTGGGCACTTTATTAATTACTGTATCCCCAGAGCTCAGAAAAAGGCCAGGCACAGAGTGACCCCTTGATAAATATTTGTTGAATGAATTTATGATAATCCCTCTGGGGAATTACCAGTGTAACTTGTAAAATTTTACTCCCTGGAAAACTTTAAGACAAGAGCAGGCAGCACCTTATCCAAATGAGTTTAGTGATAATACTACTTGTAGGACAAGACTAGAACCAAGGAACTCTAACAGTTACTTTGAGTCCTGATTCTATGGTTTTATGGCTCTTTATCCAGTGTTGGTTCCACTGGGGCTGGCCACTCACCATGTTCAAGTCATGGTTCAAAGCCTTCCTTTAAAATGTGTAAAACTCTGGCTCAGAAAATCTTAAAAACTTATTACAGACTGATCTCCCCCTCACTTATCCCAGGGAAAAAGTTGCATTTATTGATCATATATTTAGCTACTGGCCACTCCAATACTCATGAGGCACTGAGTCTGACCAGGACTTTCCTAAATAGCCTTCAACTTGACAGACTGGCCAAGGTCTTTCCAGGATCCTAGTGACTAGTTGCCAATGGAATCCAGGGCTGCAATATTTAGTCAGCATTCAGCTTGTACATTCTGTCCGCTCCTTCTTCCCTCCAGGAAAACATATGGTGAGAACTGCTTTTTTTGGAGTAAACCCTTAAGGAAAACAAACTTTTCATCTTTAAAAAAATGTTCCAGTAAACCCTTCTTACTGATTTCTAAGGAAATCACTCCAGAGCTTAATTTTGCACTTCCCTTCAGAGTAATCACTTCTGTTACTGGAGAAAGTGCAGCTGACGAGGGTTTTGAGACAGCAGCAGGTGGGCTTAAGTGCCCAGGTGCGGGTGTGTGCACACATACATGTGTATGCAAACCAAAGTATATCGTACATTTATTGATCACTGAAATCAATGCTCGAGAATAGTCCATTTCCTTTTCCAAAAAATGGCCAAATCATAACATTGCTGACAGCTCAGCTGGGCATCATCTGATGAAGTTTTTGACCCTGGAAATGCCAGGTGTTGAAGCTTCTAGCCTCCATTAGTGCCTCTGAATATGAAAGGGGCTCAGTGTGTGTCTGGAGGTGCAGGAGCAGAAGGGAAGGCAAGGGTGGGTTCTATGGGTCTTTGCTTCCTCTGCTTCTAAGAAAGGCAGGAGTCAAATGCCAAGGCCAGGGCTTCCCTGGTGGCGCAGTGGTTGAGAGTCCGCCTGCCGATGCCGGGGACACGGGTTCGTGCCCCGGTCCGGGAAGATCCCACTTGCCGCGGAGCGGCTGGGTCCGTGAGCCATGGCCGCTGAGCCTGCACGTCCGGAGCCTGTGCTCCGCAACCGCAACGGGAGAGGCCACAACAGTGAGAGGCCCGCGTACCGCAAAAGAAAGAAAGAAAGAAAAAAAAAAAAGCCAAGGCCAGAGCTAGGGGCAGCCAAGCTTAGCATCAGTCCTGAAGACAGGAATGCATTTGTAATTAGCGCAAATGTTAATTATGTTGAAACAGAATCGGGCCTCAATTTTTCCCTGGGTTATGTGGATCACGTCCAATAGGAAAACCCTGTTTCCCTTTTTGTTTGCAATGTTTAGTGTAGGATTTTATTTTTCTCAAAAAATGGATGGAGGTTTAAATAACACTGTTTTCTTGTTCTTTCCCCAGATGCCTGCAATGTCAGCTCCACTAATACGGGAGCTACCTCCTTTAACTTTTCTAAGAGCTAAGACCTCTCTGCATGGGTCCAGGTGTACCAGCTCTGAGAGGCTGCCCAGGTGTCACCCCTCAATAATTACCTGATGGGGAGCTCAGCCCTGGTTCTCTCTGGAACCCCTATATGTTCAGAAATACAGCTCTGTTGGAAGGGAGAAGCATGTGTTGTTGAGCAGGTAGACTCTGTAAGGCCATGTGTAGGAAGTGGTATCAGGCACCGCAAACCTCAGGAACTCGAGAAAAAGGTCCATGTGGAGAATTTAGCACTGTGTCTCAGGAGCAAACAAGAAGCACTCAGTATTTGACAGCTCCAATTTTTATCATAAGATATTATACATTTTGGCCTTTATCATCGTTCTCCCTGAGATAAAAACCTAGATGCTTTTCCAAATAAAAATCAGAGCCAGAAGTCAGAGAAAGGAAAATGTGTGTGTTTGTGTGTGTGTGTGTGTGTGTGCGCGTGCGCACGCGTGTGCATGTGTGGGCAGCATATGTTCTCAGCACAGCTTTTGAGAAAACCCAGGAATGTCTTCAGGTCTCCACCTTTGCCTCAGGTGACACACAGATATCATTTGCTCATTTATCTCCCTGTCCACTAGGTAGCTGGTCTAGCAGGGAACTTCAGTGGATCAAATTCAAAGCCACACACCTGTGGGGTACCTCCATGAGAATGAGAAAAAAGTTCACCCTATGAGCAGACACAGCCCCTCCCCAGAGCACACAGCTTGGCAAACAGAGCAGGCCGAAGTCTAGCCCCTGAACCTGTTGGAGGCCCTTTGTGTCGCGCTGAAATTGCACACGTGGGTACAGCAGCATTCACCAATTTGAAATTGAAGCTAAGAGAGGGAGAAGATATGACTTTTCTGTCAGCTTGGGATGCTACCAGCTCGGGATGTCCCTTTGAAGAATTCCAAAACCTGGAAAACTGGTCTTGTGTTACCACCACAGCTGTGGTCTTCTTGAGTTTCCTAGCTCAGTAATCAGACTCCACCTGGGTTTCTTTTTGCCTTCTACCCATTGCTTGTGACCAGTCTAACACTTAGTGGAGCTCTGGTGTACAAAAGATGCTCCATAAGTGTTTGGAGTTGGCTGAATGGCCTCGCGACCCCAGCAGTCTCCGCGGATGTATGCATTTCCTTTGGCAAAGCTTTCCCACTCCTGGATTCATTGACCCCATTGTTTCAGAAGACTGCATCCATGACAGGAATAAAGACACAGACGTAGAGAATGGACTTGAGGACACGGGGAGGGGGAAGGGTAAGCTGGGACGAAGTGAGAGAGTGGCATGGACTTATAAATACTACCAAATGTAAAATAGATAGCTAGTGGGAAGCAGCCGCATAGCACAGAGAGATCAGCTTGGTGCTTTGTGACCACCTAGAGGGGTGGGATAGGGAGGGGGGGAGGGAGATGCAAGAGGGAGGAGATATGGGGATAGGGATATATGTATATGTATAGCTGATTCACTTTGTTATAAAGCAGAAACTAACACACCATTGTAAAGCAATTATACTCCAATAAAGATGGTTAAAAAACAGAAAGAAGACTGCATGCAGTAATGGCTCTCTGAGATGCATCCTGGTTTTCATGAAAATCCACAAATAACAGCAGATGAGGTCTTCACATAATTAGCACAACTCAGACCATCCACACTCCCAAAGAACAGGAAAAAAAATTAAATTAAAGCAACAGGCCAGGAGCAATTCGAGTTTGTTTCACCCTGGCAGGACCTCATAAGATCACATTAGAAGAGAAATAAATCTCTAAGGCAAGAAGTGCTGGTGACCTCCCACTGGTCCTGGAGGTGATTCAATCACACCTCCACAAGAGCCCTTCCACCACCACTCTTAGCATCTGCCTCAAGAGCCTTCAACACAATTGTACTAGGTATTTTCTGTGGTTTCCTCTGAAAAAAAATTAAGCTCAGATATGACAGGACGAAACTGCAAAGACATTTATTGGTTACAGTGACTCTTTTCCTCTTCTGCTTAGAGCAAATTCTCTAATTATTGAGTAGTTGATTATTAAATGTTAAATCACTTCAATAAATGTAGTTTTTTAAACATGACCAACTCTGGGAATACAATCACAGACCTTGGCACCTGTGCCATATTAACCCCTGAACCCCAGGTTTAAGCCACATTGAAATCCGGCTCATCACTCAAGGTTATGCAAAGTTATGAACATCATTACGAATAGAGAAGCAACAAATCTGTTCTTCCCTTGGGAACTAAACCTTATTTTCACCACATGTTTAAGGCTTTAAGTGCTAAATAGGTTGATTTACTTTTTTTAGATAAAAGTAGTTATTCCAATAACCGTCTCTTGATACACTGTCTAATTTCCCCCAACCTTGCCCTCTCTCTGGTGTTAGCATTGGTGGGTGAAGTTGCTCTCGCCAATAAGTCACCTGAGGGACTCTGAATAAATGGCTCCTATGTGTCTTTTGAGGTAGAACTCTCCCAGAGAAACACAATTAGACTGATGACTCTGTTATAAAGACCACGGCCAAGAGGATGGGCAAACACCTCTGGATGTGAGAATCTTCATCATGGGGCATTGGAGAAAGAGGAGGGCCACAAATGATTTATATCCACAGAGCCCAGGCATGTTTCCAAGCAGAGATAGGAACTTGCTAAGATAGGCCAGGATGGAGGGAAAACAAGATGAAGCAGGAAGAAGATGAAAGGAGGCCCACTTCTCAGGTGAGCGTGTCTACCCTCAAGGACTCGTGACCACCAGTGAGAAAGAAGGGAGGGAAGGAAGGAAGGAAGGAGAGAAGGAGGGAGGGAAGGAAGGGAGACAAACGGTAAAAAGAGGAGATGAGTGATCCCACTTTCTCTGTCTCATGTTATCTTTACACAACTTGCATTCCAAATGGTGATGTCTCTCTTTTTGCATCTTCTTATTTCTAATGGAGTTTTTAGACACAATTTTTTTTGTGGTTCTTGAGCTAAAGCCTACATTGTTCGATCCAAGACCCCACCTACACAGAGTTGGGCAGATCCATTTTCAAGATAAGAATTAGAAGAAATCCAGGGGCACATCTAAGAAGGAGGTCAGAGAAGAAGATAAAATGAAAAAAAAACAAAATTAGTCCTTATTGCACATAAATGGAGGCCAGAAATGCGGCACAGAATCTTTATAGATTTCTTAAGAACTTGTAATGTTCTCACTGTTTATTATTACTTTTTAATACCTGTCTATTCCCTATAGTTATAAGCAGTAACAAATCTTGAAACAAAGCAAAAATGGCAAAAGGGCTATGAGATTTATTTTGGAGAGCAAGAGAGATATATCTTATTTCACTGCTCTTCTGTACTATCAGGAGAAGAACCTTGAGAGAAAAGCAGATGAAAACAGATTAGAAAGAAAGGCAACCCCTTAAGTCCTCTGGGAGAAAAATAAACAGAGAAAGTGTAAATTCAGCTTGGAGAGAACTGTCTCTAGGAAATTTATCTCCGTGATAGTCACTTTCCTCCTGACATTAAGTCATAGAAACTTCCCGATAGACTTTGTTGAGCGCTAAGCATATGTTGGATTATGCAGAGCTGAGCTACAGTAATTTTCTGTCATACTTCAGGTTTTCAGGACAGCTTGTTAGTTATCATTGAAGTAGCATCAACAATACCTGAATTCACCCAAATTAGAATTAATTCCCAGTGAGAATTTTCAGTGAAAGCTGCAAATTTCTAACTGCCACTCTCATCCTTTTGTTCTACACCTGTCAACATTAGCTTGATAATCTATTGCAAGTTTCATCCTTATAAGATAATTATAAGTATGGTAATAATAGTAATAACAATAATATTAACCAATGTTTATTGAGCATTTAATATGGGCAAGGCAGTATTTTATGTGCTCTATATATACTAATTCATGCCTCACCACATCTCCTTAAAGAAGGAACTAGTCTTATTTTCCCGATGAGGAAACTGAGGTTTAAAATCACTCAGCTAGTTAGCTAGGGAGCCAGATGTGCTTACAGGCAGTGACTCCAGAGCTCCTAACCTCAAAAACACAGAGCATCTAAACACTAAGCATCCTCCATCAAATACAGACTTTGGGCTGGGTTTGCTGCTCTCCCAGACCACCCACAGTCCTGTGGCTTTCAAAATGTTTAACCACATGGGCTCCTTTCTTCAAGTAAAACCTTGCACGGAAGCCCCAAATCTGTATTCAATAGATGAAATTAAGGTTCACTGATTAAATCAGGAGGAGAAGCAAAGACTCTTCCCTGTCCCACCTCCACTCAGCTCTTCCTGGTGCCTCAGAAGGTTCTGCAGAGCCCTGGAACTTCTGTGAAACACAGTTAGAAAACGCTTAACAGTCTTTAGTTGATCTCTTTCCACCAGTAAAATTGCCAGCTCCAGAGATGTTTTCCAACTTGCTTCCAAAACTCCAGCGTTTCTTGTTGCTTCTAGGATAAGTTTTGAAATTCTGCACTGGGAATTCCAGGTTTCCCAAATCCTGTCCATACCCCATGCACACAGGCCTTCCTTCCACAACCCCATTCCTTCCAGCTGGACTGACCTCCTTGTCATCCCCAAATAGGCATCATTCTTTGAACCGTTTGAAGTGACCTCTGTTTTCTCCTCCTGCAAATTCTAGCATCGGAAACCAAGTCGAGTGTGAATTCTCCATAAAATCTCCTCTGACTGCTAACTCTGTCACCATGTGTAATGCTCACTCAGGCCCTGTCCCTCCCCATGGTAATTAGCAGATGGGTTCCACTGCCAGAACAGAGATTAAAGCAATGACTTAAGATACAAATTTATTTCTCTTTCAAGAATTGTCTGAGCACGTTCACCCTGGGCTGACACAACACCCCACAGTGTGGGACCCAGGATCCTTCCATGCTGTTGCTCTGCCCCAATCTCTATGATGGCTCACCACCACTGCATCCCCATCAGAATGGGGAAGGGGGAAGGGAGGACACATTCTTTCCTTTTAAAGGCTTCACCCTCTACTTTGAACATATCCCACTGGCAAGATGAGAATGTGTATTTGGAGAACTAGCAATCTTTTTCCACATTTAACTATTTCAAGGAGAAATTAGGGAGGAGAATTTTCTCTCATTTCTTTTACACTCCTGGAATAAAGGGACTTTGTCCCACACGTTGTATTCCCCACAATGCCTATCTAACCTGGGTATCTCGAATGTACTCAATATTAAAATTAAAATATTAAAGAATTAATATATAGATATAGGTGTTAGTGAATAAGAGAACATACGTGTGGACATTTTTAGAAACCAAAAATAACCAAAGATGATGTTGAGTTTCTTTACATCAACACTGAATTTAAAGTTTCCAGTTACTGGGTCCTAAATCTAAAAGGGTTTTATTGCTAACTTTTAGAAAAGTTACCCTAAGAGATTATTTAAGTGGGCAAGACTTTTCCCAGCTATCTTCCTACACACACACACACACACACACACACACACACACACACACACACACATCCATCTTATTCAAATACAGAATCACAAGATAAGTAATGCAAAATTAATGAAAGGTTTGGAATGCTAAACTTTAAAATGTAAAAGTATAATGATAAACTTACCTTTTTAGGTACCAATCTATGGTGATAACATCTTAAATAATTCACTGAGCCATTTACCAAGTGACAAAAATTTTGGCAACACTTTGATCCACGTGATGTTACTATATTTAGGAGTATGAGTTTTAGTGTACCTTCTTTTTCAAAGAGAATTTATTTTCAAGTACTTATTAAAGAAACTATCTTATTTTATTTTAGGCAATAGTTGGATTTATGTGTGATTAATCCACCTCTACTTATATTAGATATAACAAATACTACCAAAATTTTAAGAAGCTTTAAGGCAGCTGTGGTTAAGGAACAGTAACTAACTACATGGACCCTATTGACCAGCTGCAAAAATATTGTATCAGTTCAGGCTTCCCCAGCCTTGAATGAATCCTGGGAAATAACAACAGCAATAATAAAAGCAGCTTCCCTATTGTACCTACTCTGGACCAGATAATGTACTAACTGTGTCACATGGATTCTTTCAATCCTCTAACAATCTGTAGATAAGAAATCCAAGGCTCAGAAAGATGAAATGATCATTAGAAGTCCTTCAGAACTGAGGTCAAGTTGAGCACATTTATTTCCAAAGACCTTTGCTCTTTCAAATGCAGATAAATCAAGTTAATAGTTGTCACTTGCTGCTCCATGTGTGCTCGGTACTGAGTCCTATGCAACTATTCATAAGAAGGTGCCAACTTGTGGTGCTGGTGTTTGTGCTCATGTATCATGGCAGGATTAAAGGGATTAGGTAGAGCGTGTCCACAGATGCCCCACCAACGAGCTCGCACAGAGAAACCTCCTTGTTGGCTGGGAATCTCAGGAGACTCTGGATAGGGTGGGCAAGGCAGTCTAAAGATTGTGAGCCAGACTAGACATAGAAGAAGGCACCTCCCTCAGAGGAGGCCCCCCTGGTCTTTCCCTTGCTCATCTAGACCAACCCTCCCTTTGTGAGGCAGTCTCCCATCTGCCTTCCCCTTGAACTCTCCCCCCTGAATTCAGTTCTAGGGGCTGGAAGTCTGGGCCTCTGGAACAGCCTGAGTAAAGGCCAATCCACTTTCTCCCTGGCTATCACAGCAACACACCACTAGGGGCACTGACAGAGCTATTTTGTGCTTTGAATATGATGTTTCTGGCAAAAGAAGGACTGATCCTCAAGGTCTCTAGGTCCAGCCACACTCAGCAGGAGTCTGGCAGCGTTCCAGCTAAGGTATTCTTCCAGGTCCCTCAAGGAAGTAGTGGGGATTTTCACTTCCCTTCAGTACAGAAAATCATCCAATCCTTCTTCAAAAGACTTGGCTAGGAGAGACTGGCTCAGAATCACACATGCATGAAAATATTCTAGGATTTAGCTCTCCCCTGATGCTAAATTTGCAGAGTAGGACACAGGCCAGCACATATCAAGCAGACTCCGGTGGCTTGTGTCTGCAATGCTTTCCTCAGCGGAATGGAATCTCACGCAGACCTCCTGCACCATTCTGGCTCTCCCACATGAACCTTGTCTTCAAGTCTTTCTCAGGAAGCTTCTCTCTCTCCCTCTTCTAGTCCAGGGTTGCTCAACAGCAGTGCCATTGACATTTTAGGCTGGATAATCCTTTGTCATGCAGCTTTCCTGTGGACTGCAGGAAATCTAGCAACATCCCTGGCTTCTACCCGCTAGATGCCAGTAGCACCCGCCTCCCCATCTGTGACAAACAAGTGTGTCTCCAGACGCTGCCCAATGTCCCCTGGGAAGCAAGATCACCCTGTTAGAGAACCACTGGCCTAGCCAGGTGAAGCCCAGCCAGTTCTGATGGCCTCGAGCTGCTTTTCCCCAAGGCAGCAAGCATACCTCATCCCTCATGGTCTGTCTCTCAACACAATCTTCAGGTATTAAAGCTCTTGCATGTCTGAAAACACCTGTAATACAGATGTCACTGAGCTTCCTAGCACTTCAAGTTTGCCCTTCCCCACTAATGTTCAAATTGTTGTAATCTGAGTGCCTTTCCTGAGGAATGACAAGAATATCCTTTCCTGGGCATTTCTGCAGATAGCAGTTCTCACACTCTCCCCTAGCCCTCTTGTTACTGCCTTGCTGCTCCAGAATGTCACTCAGTCCAAACGCAGGGCCAGGCTCTTCTCTCAGCCATAATAGAAGGAGATGGTCATGCTTAATGATGTTAACTAGCAACCTTGAGAATTTACAAGGTAAAAGGGGGGATAGGCATTAGATATTAGCCCTCACAGCTCCCAAACACCAGTGACCGTGTCTTTGTATTGGACTATCTCCCCCTGGTCTCTCCTCAACCACCAGCCTAGCACATTCCTCCCTGCCATTGTCACTCCCCACCCCAGGAGGGTCAATAATTCCTGGAGAGATGCACCGGCCCCAGTGAAGGCCAGCATTTGCCCTTCATTAAACAAAATCGTGAACATTCTAGCCTGATGTGTGAACTAACTTCATTTGGACACTTCCTTGGGCAGGACACCCACAAAGAGAGTGAGCAGGTGTTTCGGGTGCAACTTCCTGATCAAAGACCAAGTCTCATGAGCTGCATGAAGCAATGGTTACAAAGCCAGCACGCCCTGCTCGGTCTTTCAGGCTTGTTCCTTCTCAGCATCACACCGGTGACCAGAATCAAAGCTGATGCAGCCTTAAAACATGACTTCCCATTTTAATTACTTCAAATGCTGGGGGGCTAAAAAGCCACGAAATTTCCAGTTTTGATCTTTGCTTCATAGAATCATCCTAGTGGGGTATACCAGTCATATGAGTAGCAGTTACTCATCACCATTCCAGGAACATCCTTACTCTGCCACTTTCAAAGAGCCAAGTTAGAGCCAGTGGTGGTTTTTAAACTTCTCATCGTCAAGACCCTTTCGTTACACAAGTCTGGCTGAGGCCTCAGATGGAGCCACACAGGCTGATGCAGGCTGGACCTGGAGCCCCTGGGCACACCGTAAGTACTGATGACCTGAATTATAATCAGAATAATGAGGACCGCGGAATCTGGTATCTAGAAATCTGGTCTCAAAGGCTAAAGAAAATGAGGCGTGAGTCCATGTCTCCATCTGCATAAGCCAGGTCAGATTTTATTGTCACAAACAAGGACAGGGAATGACAAGCAGAGGTGTCTGGCAGGCAGAGGAGCCGTGCTGACTGGTGGACAAGAAGGCGGAAGGAGAGTCCCACAGTCATGCTGAGCTGTTGTAGCTCCTCTGGTTTACCAGGCACTGGCTTGTTAGGAAGAGGATGCTGTGGGGAGAACACAAAGGGTCTCCCTAGGCCAGGGCTTCTCGGCCTCTCACTGTTGACATGTGGGGCTGGGTGATTCTGTGTTGGGGGCGGGGGCTGTCCCATGCACTATATGTTAGCACACAAGGTCCAGGAGATATATATATATCTCTCTCCAGGTTCATCCTGCATCAACCAGTGTGGCTCCATCTGAGGCCTCAGCCAGACTGGTGTGATGAAAGGTTCTTGACGATGAGAAGTTTGAGTATCCCGTACACAAGGATGTTAGCAGCATCCTGAACCTCCACCCACGAGATGTCAATAGGACCTTGCCCCCAATTTGTGCAAGTTGTAACAACCAAAAATGTCTCCAGACGTTGCCCCAGCAATATTGCCCAAGCTAGAACCACTGGTGTATACCAAGCTTACCGGGCTAAGAACTGCAGAAGAGAAAAAGCATGTAAGACGTTGTTCTTATCCTCCAGAAACTTAACATCCAGCTAGAAAGAAGTAAACATGCTAAATCAGTGAAATAGTTAAATAATAACAGATCAAGATAACAAGAGATGTCACAAGATGGTATGTAATTAAAAGGATCTTAAATAACACTTTCCTAACACTTGTAACATTGTATTTTATTGAAATTATTTAATTATCTATGTTCCTTAATATGAAATGGAAATGCCTTGAGCATAGGCTCTGACTCTATTTTGTTGACCACAGACATCTACCCCCAGTGTCTGACATATAGTAGGTGCTCAGTACTTATCAGGGGCAGCCTTGCACAGGATCAGACCTGGCAGGAGGAGGGCATTGAAGGGGATCCTGTCCAGGTGTCTTCAGGCACTAAGTGGTAATCAGGTGAACTGGGCCAACCTGAATGCTTGACTGTACATGGTCAGGGACTTTTGCAGTATTTTCCATTGAAAATATCTATATCTATATCTATCTGCTTTGAGACAGAGTGGAGAGGAGGCATGTCTGTGTGTGTGTAAGCTCAGCAGTATGAAGGAAATTTGTGGGGAGGGAAGATTTCGGAGGCAGTCCTGTAAGAGATGTTTTCTCTGTCCCACAGCCCTCCCATCCCTCCATCCCTGAACTCATCTGTGTTTAATCCCCTCAAAAAGACAAGTGGATGTCAAAACCCAGTAACAAACCCTGGGCCCTCAGCTGAGATAGATGGGCTGCGTGGGGCAGGGGCAGAGGTGAACTTGTGGGAAGGAAAAGAGGAAAACACCCATCCAAATCCATTAGCTGGCCCTACCCCATGCATCACCTGTTCATCTGTAAAATGCACATTGAGCACCTGTTCAAGGCTGGACAGCCTTCCAGGGCCTAGAGACCCAGCCACACAGAACAGATGGAAGCCCTGCTCGGGGTCAGCCAGCAGCCAGGCTCCTTGCTTCACACGTTTGGGTGTGCATGGAGTCACCTGGAGGAGTTGTAGAAAAGTCGGCTGCGCCCCCTTTCCGGAGTTTCTGATTCAGCAGGTATGGAGCAGGGCCTGAGAACTGCATTCCTGACAAGCTTCCAGCTGAGGCCGCGCTGCCGTCCCAGGACCACCCTTTGAGCCGCCCTGGACTCCCGCTTCCGCACAGAAGATGCTAACTGGCCGCTGGGAAGTGTCTGGGGGAGTAGATGGGCCAGGAAGAGGGCCCAAGGGAACATCTGAAAAAACAAGATGAACGGGCCCAAGTGCCTCCCTGTGGCACGGGACAAAGATAGAGCTTCTCTGTTTACTGGAAAGTCCAGGGAAGGTCCGCGGTCCCGCCTGCGCGGTGGGTGGCGGCAGTGGCTGCCGCCGGTGGCCCTTCCCGGTCAGGGCCGGCGAGGGAGGGTGGGGGCCCGGCCAGCCCGGCCTCCGACCAGTCTATTTACTTAAACAACACGCAGCCCGCCTTCCGCGGGGCCAGGTCCCGGGCAGTTCCTGAATAGGACGAGACGCTGCGTCTTCACAGCAGCCCACCCACGTCGCCGGGAGGCTTTCACTGCCGGCCTCCGTCGGAGGAAACGACAAGCTGTGTTGGGGCGTCGCGGCGGCCCAGGAATGTGGGTGACGCCGAGCCGCTGCAGTGGCCCGAGGCAGGCTCCCTCCTCCGCGGCGCGCCTTTCTCTTCCCGGTTTTAAGTCTCCCTTTATTTTGCCTTCAGAGTTTTCATTCTTCTCGACGCTGATAAAGAAAAGCAGATAACATTTTTTTAAAGAAGAAGAAAAAAATGTTAGGCTGTCTCCCGCAGAAGGGAAAAAGGGGGTCGAACAAACAGAATGTCACTGAAAAGACAACAAACAAGACTATTTCTGAAAGAACCAGATGGACTTGGAAATAGCCTTCGATTGCGGCCACAGGGCTGCATTAGGAGCAGCAGGGGGACGGGGGTTGGGGGGAGGACTGGGCCTGGGGCTGTGTGCAGGGGAGGGGGTGTGGACCGTCGGTAATTTAGATCAGGAGTCTAAACCCTACAGGTCTGCCTGTGAAAAAGTAGGCGGTTTTGGAAACCTTAAACCTCATTGAAACGGGATGAAATAAAACAAGCCTTTTATTATCTTCCCTTTTTTCTAGCATGTCCTAGACAATTACTTTCTTTCTGACAGATCACCAATGCCTTGAATAAGAAATTGCTGACCAGATTTTTTTCTTATTGCAAAGTTGAGGGAGGGTTGGGTGTTTGTTTTTGTTTTTCGTTTTTCTAAAGCTTCCTCAACTTAGCTAAATGGACATGTGCAGAGTTAGATGGGTCAGTTTGACTGGCCTTTTCTTCTTATCTATTTCACTTATCCTTTACCCACTAAATCAGCTATGTTTTTAAAAATGATATCTGACTGATATCCAGATTGTTCTAATACTTTCTCAACTGCAGGGTGATGTGTGCTACACAGACTGAAGGGGAAAAGGTTTGTCTTAAAAATCATGTTTCCATACTCTAAGGATAAATTCAACTTTTTAAACATTATTTTTCGAGCAGTTTCAGGTTCACAGCAAAACTGAGCAAAAGGTACAGAGATTT